>JAFVLL020042181.1:0-35234 GCA_021397915.2 Tor tambroides
GATTTATTGTCCCACCCCTACTAGAGAGCGGCCACAAAGTATTTCTTGGAGGTTATAGTACATTGAAGAATGATCATATGACTTTTTACATACGCTATGTGATCTGTAAATGCGGAAAAAAAGCGTTTCCATTGCAGTTTTGCGAAGTATTCCTTTTTTGAATTGCCTGAAAAACCACCTCATGTGAGCGTAACTTTTCTTTTGTGATATATGGGAGTTTTGCGAAATTGACGTGTTTCCATTAGGCATATTTTCAATTCACGATTTTAATTTGCGCAATTTGAAGGGTAATTGAAACGCAGCTAGTGACAGTCAGTGGGGATCAGTGATGGTTAAGTCAAGTCAACTTTATTTATATAGCGCTTTAAACAATGTAGATTGTGTCAAAGCAGCTTTACAGTATATTCAATAGGAAAATTAGTGTGTAATAATGCAAAACAGTAAATACTCAATTTTCAGTTAAAGTCAGTTCATTATTGATTCAGTGATGTCATCGTCCAGTTCAGTTTAATAGTATCTGCGCAATCAGGTTGACGATATCGCTGTAATTTAGGTTTAGGTTGAACTATCTGTGGGTTATGCAGGTTTGAGTCTGGCAGGCAAAATATGTTGTTCCCGTTCTCCCTACTTTTGGCTAATTTTTCCTATGTCTTAAAACAAAGACATGTGTGTTCCTCTCTTAAACACTGGACAGCCGCACATCTGCCCTGAAGAGAGCCGTTACATAACAGCGCTTTGTGACAGCCGTCAAACCTGATGCGTTTTATTCTCTCTTTCCCTCACACACACTCTTTCATCTACCGAATGCTCAGGTGAAGCACAAACAGAAGGGAACATGCCCTCTGGGGTCTGCTTGTGTCCTTGAAATACAACATGTCGACAGAGCAACAGAACCTTCAGCCCGGCCCTTCTGCAGAAGAGAGGCGGGGTATATGACTATTCTCCGTGAGCCTCTCTACAAAGGCTGTCATCGTGCCCTCTCCTCCTGCGGTGCATTTACGCCACACCGTGTTAGGAGAGAGTGAGTTTTCACTCACTTATCACCCTCCTCCTCTGCTCTTGTTTCTCTTGCCCTTCCCCTCCTCCTGCGCTGCCTTGTTTTCCAGCTCACTAGTGTCGGATCGGTAGTGTTGAGGCGGCCAGTGAGCAGAGAGCAGGCAGGCACACTCTGGGAGATAGAAAGAAAGTCTCATCAGCGGTTCAACTCTGGCTCGCACCATACCATCCTGCCCCGCGCTGTCCTCCTCTGCCATGTGGCTCCTGGACTGGATCGTTTCACTCAACACTGCCGTGGTGAAACTCGCCAGCGGTCTGAGGTGCAAGTGAGTGTGTGTGTGTGTGTGGCTGAGGTGGTACTGCTGACTTATTGATGCTGGATTCAATTTTAATCAGACAGCTGATGCGTTCGGGTTGGGACTCTTTGGGGAGTGTCAGGCCATTGTAGGATGCGTGTTTGCACTGAGTAAGTGGAACGGGTTTGCAGGATCCTGTGTTAGATCTTGTAGACCTCTCTGATGCATGTATGCATGAAACTTGACCACCCGGTTCTGTCAAGCGTCCTGCAAAAGTGAGATCGGACTCTCGTATCTGCACCTTGTGTGTTCCTCGAGTTGGGAAGTTGTCTCCCCAGGTGTATACAGCCTATCTGTCACTGTGCACAAGTTCTGGTGCAGTGCTGGAAAACTTAAAGGGCTGGTATTGCAGTTCACCGAGGTGAGATTTGCCCAGCTGGGAGGATGCTCATTATGTAAGCTGTATCCTCCACAACTGCAGCGCAGGGGGTCTGGAGGACTGCAGATGGCAGAGTATGTGGCTCTCAGCATGGACTGCATGAAACCAAATCAGGTCACTGTTTTGGGAAGCTGAGCACCATGCGGATGCTGCACTGGCCTGTTTAGCAGCAGGGCGGTTCCTGTTTCGAGTTACTCGACTGATCAACTCTTGAAAATCTTGAAAAAAAATTAGAGGTGTGCGATATTGACACAAAATAATATCTCAATATTTTCTGGGATTGATAATTAGACAGTATTTTGCTGAGTGTGCTGGTATCTTAAGGACTACCACGGACAGCTGACTCTTAAAGTTTTTGATGTGTGGTGGTCCGTTCACACTGATAGAAATGAATCTTTTCCAGTAAGTTTAAATTGATTTTTACCTTTCATGGGCATTTTTACCTTTTATAAAGCCATTTTTCTAAAAGTGTGCATTATCTTTTGAGTCAAATTCTCACATTTAATCAGTGAATTAGAATAAGACATTTCGGCTGTTACCAAGCAAATTAAATCGGTATTAATAAAATTCATCTTTGCAATGCAGAGGAAACACAGAAGCTGCCTCTGAATTAGTATTTAGATGTGTTTATACTGTTTAATGCAGGACATGAATCCATTTATCCTGCAATTACAAATGCATAAAACGTTGAATACTGTTATTTGAAATTATTTAAATAATAAAAAGACACTTTAAATGTGAAATTAAAACTGCCAGCAGGTAGCAGCCTGCTAAGTCACTGCTAATAAGTGAGTCATTGCGATTGAACCGAATCATTAATTAAACGGTTGATTCATTCAGGAACGAAACACTGTCATGTTACTCAGAGAAGCAAAACAGCGTTGTGGCTGTGTTTGGAATTATTTTTGTCGTCGAAATAGTGCAGAAACAGGCAATATGGTGTCTAAAACACAAGTCTCTTAATTAACCTCTTGTTAATTGAACTGTTGTAAAAAAAAAAATCAGTATTACATTTGTAATCATGGCAATTCTTGTGATTATTGATTAACTATATGAAATGGTGTAAATATACATTTTCTTGAATTTTGTGATCATTCTAGTTTCTAAATGCATTTTAATAGACTGAATCACGCAGTGAAAGAATGCGCTCTAGTCTAGACTTCATGTATGCATGCACTCTGTAGGGGTGTTTTTAATGGTTTTTGCAGTATACTCGATAATTGTCAAATCGCACATCGTTAAAACAACAATTACGATATTATCACAGACGATATATATCGCACACCCCTACTTGAAATCGTGTACTTCCTAATCATCACTGCCAGTATTGATTTGTTCAACACCCATGAATCATACTTGAAATCATGTGGCTTGTTGAGCAGTGGTGTGCTAGTATGTTTCTTTGCAATAAAATTTAAGAGGAGGAGACAATTAAACTGGAAGAAAGCTCTGTGAAGGACCATAAGTAGAATATATCACTGTAGATGCCATTCTCACAGAATGCGCTTTTGTGTGGACACGCGGGCGGTGGAATAGGAAAAAATGCAAGAAGATGGGAGTTGAACTTGAGTGAGTGCCATGTTTTTAGAATGCCGTTTCATGCATGAGATGTGAGCGCAACAGTCAAACGTACATAGAAAAACAATGGAAAGCAGCACAATCGAATAAAAAAACCCTGTAAAGAACTATTGCGGTATGTATGATATTTCATGTTTGCCTCATGGTGACAGGCTGAAAGCTGCTGTTCATTGTTTTTATAGAACATTTATAGTTAATAATAGTCTACTGGTCTACCTTCAGTCATTTTGAATTTGAATTACCTTGACTTTTGAGATTTTTTTTTTTTTTTTTACAGCATTTTCCTTGTATTATTATACATATACAAGTTTGTACAAGATGTAGTTGTAGTTCATGCATCTTTTCTGCAAATATATTTAACAAGTGATTTGTGATTTACATCATGTTGACAACTTCATGCGTGGTTCACTTGGAATAGAATTTTCTTTAACTAGAGGGTTATTAAAGAAAAAGTTACTTGTTACTAGTTGAAAAAACGAGAATCGGTCAAACGTTCTAAAAAAAATTGAGATTTTATTTTTTTGCCATATAGCCCAGCCCTTGTTCAAAGAGATGGTGCCCCTCCAGGAACAGCATTGGACCCTGTCATAGTTCACTCAAAAATGAAATGCATTCATTTAATTCATACCAACTTCTACTACACTCTAGCATTGCGGCAGTGACTTTTGCATGGGAAATATGCATGAAGAGCAAAATTTTGCAGTTTGGGTGGGGCTACCTGGCGCAACACTGCGGAAATGGAAACCGAGCATCCGTCTGTGTCGTGTCGCTGCTGCAGCTGGTTAGGACACGGTGGTAGAGCTATGAAATGCATGTGCTACTGTAAATCATGCACACTGACTGAATCAGCAGAGACTGATGTGCTGTCATCATGTCCTATGATAACCTCCCCCTCTCTCTGGTTGGCAGAGATTGCATAACACAGCAGGTTTAATCTAGCATGCCAAATGATGCTCCGTTAACTGCAGCTCTCAGACCGCAAGCTAATTCCGTCAGTCCTAGTATATGACACTCTCTTATTGTCCAATAAAGCTTGAAGCTGAAGCTGGTTGGTTACTTGTTCAGCTTACTACAGCGTGGCATAGATGGGGACAGTTGTTGCTGTGTTGCATTATAATAAATTATCTTTCTCATGTATTTACCCAAACTTAATCTGAGGAGCATTTAGGGCTTGCAAAGGTTTAAATACACTGCTCAAAAAAATTAAAGGAACACTTTTTAATCAGTGTATAGCATCAAGTCAACTCCTGGGATATTGATCTGGTCAGTTAATTAGCAGAGGGGGATGTTAATCAGTTTCAGCTGCTTTGGTGTTAATGAAATTAACAACAGGTGCACTAGATGAGCAACGAGATGACCCCCCCCCAAACAGGAATGGTTTTACAGGTGGAGGTAGGGGTGGGCGATATGACCAAAATCTTATATGACGATATGACTAATTTTATATCACGATAACGATATATATCACGATATAGTATTTTTTTTCTTTTAAGAAGGTTTTTATGATATTAAAATTTGATACCATAGAATTTTCATAATCCTTGTCACCAATGTCTATATCAAACTAATACAAGCCTAAAACGAGCAGAACACAAAAAAACAAAAACCCTCAAGCTCACTGAATATAAATAAACAGTCAGTGATGAAATAAGGATAAGAAACTAATTGCAAGCAATAGGACAAAAGCTACAATAAATAAGAAACGCTACGTACATTGTGTAAATTAATTAGTCTACACTGTTAATTATATCTATCTATCTATCGAGATATGATTAACACGTATTATGTATAGATTCTATACATATACAGTATATAAATATATCATTATTATTATTTTTTAATTTCTACTTATTAAAGTTACAAAAGTGAATGTCAAGAGCAGTGAGAGATTACCTTTGAGCTACGAGTCCGACTCTCTAATCATTAGGCCATGACTTCCCCGAAAGACGGGAATTCTGACGCATATAAGTGTGTTTATGTAATCGTTCAAAACCAATAAAGAGGCAAAAAAATGCGCGCTCCTCTCACACAGAAACAGAGACGGCGCACGCATATAGCTCTGTTGTTTGTGTTTCAATGGCTTAAAATCGGTTATTTTAAAACTGCAGTGCTTAAAAACACGTGTCCGTCCTACAGATGTAGTCCCTCGCTTAGGAACGGGCTCCTTGTTTTGTCCTGGCTGGTCGTTTTCCACCTGGTTCTGTCTCCCCTTCACGCCCCGTGGTGGTGTGTAAACATCGCAGTCATCCAAATGATGAAAAAGTATTACCGTAAACAATGTATTTTGCGACACCACAAAATAAATGATAGAGCATAATATGAAATAATAGACTTTTTATTTCGTCCATCCGATATATATTGTTACATTGCACAGCCCTAGGTGGAGGCCACTGACATTTTTTTTTCCCTACTCATCTTTTTTGACTGTTTTTCACTAGTTTTGCGTTTGGCGCAGGTCAGTGTCACTACTGGTAGCATGAGGCAATACCTGGACCCTACAGAGTTTGCACAGGCAGTCCAACTCCTCCAGGATGGCACATAAATACGTGCCATTGCCAGAAGGTTTGCTGTGTCTTCCAGCACAGTCTCAAGAGCATGGAGGAGATTCCAGGACACAGGCAGTTACTCTAGGAGAGCTGGGCAGGGCTGTAGAAGGTCCTTAACCCATCAGCAGGACTGATATCTTCTCCTTTGTGCAATGTGGAACAGGATGAGCACTGCCAGAGCCCTACAAAATGACCACCAGCTGGCCACTGGTGCAAATGTCTCTGACCAAACAATCAGAAACAGACTTCATGAGGGTGATGTCCTCTAGTGGGCCCTGTGCTCACTGCCTGGCACTGTGATGCTAGACTGGCATTTTCCATTGAACATCAGAATTGGCAGGTCTGCCACTGGCGCCCTGTGCTTTTCATAGATGAGAACAGGTTCACCCTAAGCACATGTGACAGATGTGAAAGGGTCTGGAGAAGCCATGGAGAAAGTTGCCTGTAACATCGTTCAGCATGACCAGTTTGGTGGTGGGTCTGTGATGGGCTGAGGAGGCATATCCATGGAGGGACAATGATACCCTGACTACCATTAGGTATCTGGATGAAATCCTTGTACCCATTGTCATACCCTACGCTGGTGCAGTGCGGTCCTGGATTCCTCCTGGTGCACAACATTGCCCGGCCTCATGTGGCAAGAGTATGCAAGCAGTTCCTGGAGGATGAAGGAACTGATACCATTGAATGGCCCCCATGCTCGCCTGACCTAAATCCAATAGAACACCTCTGGGACATTATGTTTCGGTCCATCCGACACCGCCAAGTTGCACCTCAGAGGAGCTTAGTGATGCCCTGGTCCAGCTCTGGGAGGAAATACCCCAGGACACTATCCGTCGTCTCATTAGAAGCATGCCCCAATGTTGTCAGACATGCATATAAGCACATGTTGGCCATACAAACTACTGAGTGCCATTTTGAGTTGCTGCAATGAGTGGTCTAGCCTGCTGCATCATTTTTTCACTTTGATTTTTGGGGTGTCTTTGAATTCAGCCCACTGTAGGTTGATAATTTTCATTTCCATCAAACGATGTGGCATCCTTTCATTCCTAACACATTACCCAGTCCATATCAATATGGATATCCAGCATGATATTTTTCCCCATTGAGATCTGATGTGTTTTCAAAGTGGTCCTTTAATTTTTTTGAGCAGTGTATGTGGTCAGTGGTAAACTTAAGTGCTCAAGTGTAATTGGCATTCGTTGGTTAATTAACTGTGAATGCTGAGCTGCTTGTTTTGTAGTAGAACATAATGAAACGTATGTTTGGGCCTCGTAAAGAGAATCATTTGAAAAGCTGCAACTACATTTTTAAAACTGTTTGTTGGCCTTGGTGAGTGCTGCACATGTCTCTGACTGCTGTGCTGTAGAACAAAAATGGAAGATTAATTTCAAATCCACTTGTGTTTGTTTGATTGCACCAAATAAATATCCCTGAAACAGGAGATAATTGAATTCTGCTTTTATGAAGACCAGCAAGCAGTCTGTTGAACATTGACATGAAGTGGCTATACGTTAACTGGAGATGCTAATGCAAAACCGTTGGCAAGGAAGGTTCAGCAGTAGAAAACTAGTGCAATAAAATTAAAAGCTGACATATCTGATACTATCTATCTGCTAAGATCAGGATGTCCTACCAAATTGAGCTGCATGACAAGGATTTGTTAGAACTAGATGTGCTGGCAGAGCTCTGGGCCTACAATAAAACAAACTGTCCAGACATCACCAGTCTCAGACATTGGCCTCTTTAGGAGAGTGTCATTTGTGAGACACACCAAGAGCAAGTTATGCCTGGAGAGTGCCTGAAGCCATGGGAAGGCAAAGCACAAAACACCAGAATTCAGAATGCAGTCAGTTTTTGTTAGCTCTAATGCTTATTAAGGTGCAGTCACACCAATGTTTAGTGACATTTTGAGAGCGATATCCAATCAATTAAATGACGATCGGTGCAGTCCGGAGTTTCACGATAGGGGGTACAAGTTCCACACTCTGTTTTTCCTTGTGGTCTAGTTGGTCAAGCAAATTCACCCCAAAAGTGACACAGAAAGTGACAAAGCAAGCAATATGTGAATATTAACATAACATGGCCATATGTAGCAAACTGATCCTCATGATTCATATTTAAAATGGTAAGCAAGCTCTGCTTTAACAGTTTGTATATTTGCATTCCTAGTTCACATTCTCTTTTTTTCAATGATGAATACATACTACTGTCATCTGCTGTTGTGGACAGTTATTATTTCTCATGCAGGCGCAGAACGTACATGCAGGTTGGCCATCGGCTTTTGTTTCTGCTAGTTCTTTGACATCAGTTTGGTGTGTATTGGTGTTTATATTCAATGCAAAGACAAGCTTTGAAATGACACCTATTTTGTGTTTAAGAGTTAAACCATTAACTACGACTCTTGTCTCAAACTCCTAATTTGCTGCTTATTAATAGTAAGGTAGATGTAGAATATTTTCATGCAGAATATGTGCTTTATAAGTACTAATAAACAGCCGATATGTTATTAATAGGCATGCTAATAAGCAACTAGTTAATAGTGAGAATTGGTCCCTATACTAAAGTGTTACCATTGATCGTTAATTTAAAGGAAGATCGATTATGGAAATTTGTATGTTTGGGCATTTTTACCTTTTATAAAACTATTTTCTTCTAAAAGCTTGCATCATCTTTTGAGTCAAATTCTTACATTTTAATCAGTGAATTAGAATAAGACTTTTGGGCTGTTACCAAGCAAATGAAATCAGTATCAAAATTCTAGAGATGCACCGATTGCAATTTTCTTGGCCTATTCTGATTTCCGATTTTTATTTTGTAAGTGTGATCTGCCGATACCGATGTTTGTCGATACCGATTTTCTTTCTTAAAACTATAATTGACACAAAACAGTTCTACTGGAACTATTTTCATCAGCGAAATTGAGCAAAAACAGTCAATATTGTATCTAAAATGTAAGTCACTTAATTTTAACTTCTTGTTTATTGAACTACTATTGTATAAAATCATATTGCAATTGTGTTGAAACATTTTGGTCATGCAATGTTGCGTAGCCTACCTAAATCATATATTATAAATGTATTTATTTTTTTACTACCACAGTATGCATCTATATCGTTCTGTGTGAACTGTTGCGCGCATTTGTTTTGATTTCTGCATGAGTCTCACTAACTCAGGCTGCGCAAGCCTCATCTGGCATAACATAAGTGTGACCTCAAAACAGGCCATCTCTGAATCAGCAGACTGACCGACCGGTAATGTGGAAAATCAGCTAATTCCGGTCGCTGACCGTTCGATCGGTGCATATCTACTAGGGCTGGTCCGAATACCATTTTTTGAGCTTCGAAGCTTCGATAGTAATCAACACCGAATATTCGAAGCTTCGGAGGGAGGGGCTGAACATATTCTTCTCTCTAATAAAGGCAGGAATCTCTGTGTGTCTGTCTGTTTGCATTTTTATTGTGTCGAGAACCGTTCTCAATGACTTCACGCGTGGCAGGTGTGTTGCTGCGGACCCAAGGGAGTCCAGTGTTGCATCTTGGTGCAATATGGACACGCGACAGGTTCATAATTAATAAACTTTTAATAAACTACAGAACAGCGCGAGCCGGAGGCGGCGTGCTTCACGCGGGCAGGGCTTATATGCTCCGAGAACGGACACTGCACTAGTGATACAAAACACACAGGTCTGTTAAAAGCAATACTTTAATAAGGTAGCCCAGTGCTTAATTTGTAAATTGAGAGGTCCCGGAATAAAGCGGGGTAACGGATCCGCCATGTGATTAGAGGAGAGAGAGGACCAATCTTTAGTGATTGAAAGCGTGTTGCTTTTATAGGGTTCGTACAGTCATGAAAAACCTGGAAAAGCTATGATATTTTAAAACAGCAATTTCTAGGCCTGGAAACATTTTATAAAAGTCATGGAATTTTATTTCACAAATCTCTGTATAATTGAGTTATATTTAATCAGGTCCTGAATTTGTGTGTAGGCTATATCGCATAGTTTTACTCATTCCTGCAGCTTTCGAGTTTATAATGAGGGAAATACCTGCAAACATTTATTGAATATAGCATGTAGGTTAGATGAGTAAATAAATCCACACAAAATATCAGATTAAATCAGTCATCTGCGTCTTCTCGCTTTCACTCTCTCAATGCGCTTCACATCGGCGCATCTCGTCTGCACTACAAGAGCTACTGCACGCTGACCCAAGACTTTCGCTCGCATCTCGGGACAGTTGACTGAAAGAAAACGCATGCATCGCTTTCAGTTTTGTGATAGCAGAGGGTCCGTTCACATGTCGCGTCTTTTGCGCGCGCTTAAGTTCATTATTTCAAATGTAGATGTGCTGCAAGCGCTCTCATAATAGAAGCGGGCTCATATATATGCATGCTATAGGTCAGCACGAACGTTTTTCATTGTCGAACGGTTTGTTGCTGGTGCAGATGTTCAGCCAGGCGGACAAGTTGAGAACCGTTTCGCGGGGGGTGCCAGGTGTTCGAGAAAAAAAAAAAAAAAAAAGAATATTCGAATCTCAAAATTGAAAATCGAATGCCAACCCACCGAACGAATATTCGAATAATCGAATATTCTGGTCCAGCCCTAATATCTACAAAATTCATCTTTGCAGTGCAGAGGAAACACAGAAGCTGCAAGCTGCATGAAGTGGCATTTAGATGCATTTACACACTGTTTAATGCAGGAAATTAATGCATTCAGCCTGCTGTTACAAATGCATAAATCATGTTTTGAGATAATATACATAAAAGGTTGAATACTGATATATGAAATTATTTTAAAAAAACGAAAATATACTTTAAATGTGAAATTAAAACCTCCAGCAGGTGGCAGCAAGTCACTGCTAATACGCGAGTCATTGTGATTGAACCGAATCATTGAAACGGGTGATTCATTCAGGAACGAAACACCATCTTGTTGCTCCGAGACGCAAAATAGTGCTGTGGCTTTTGTTTGGAATTATTTTTGTTGTCGAAAAACGGGCAATATGGTGTCTAAAATGTCTTTTAATTAACTTCTTGTTTATTGAACTCTTGTAAAAATCAATATCACATTTATAATCATGCTAATTTTTGGAGAGAAAAAAGAGCACCCTTTGTTAGGGTTGGGTACCATTCACATTTTAACCGGTATGGTACCGGTATCGGTACTAGGGCTGGGTATCGATTCGGATGTCCCGATTCGATCTGATTTTGATTCACAAGCTTTCGATTCGATTCTCGATTTTTTTGATTACATTCAGTGAATATAGTTTTAATACAAAAGTTATTGATATTTCTAAAAAATGAACAGTAAACATCAGTTTACAAATGGTGAATTAATTAAAAGAAATTAAGAACCACAGGCCTGTATTTTAAAATCTTTTTTTGTATAGGATCCTTTCTTAAACAATAATAGGGCCCTATAAAATGTTCTTAATTTTCCTGGTAATCAGATGAAGGCATAAACCATTGATTTAATTTATCCTAATCAAATGAAAATTAAACCCATTTATTTTTTGGCAAACAAAGTGGCTTTCCTGTAGCTCACATAGTAGAGCATGGCGCTAGCAACGCCAAGATCATGGGTTCCATTCCCAGGGAAAGCAAAAGCTGATAAAATGTAAAATCTGTAACTTGAATGCAATGTAAGTCGCTTTGGATAAAAGCGTCTGCTAAATGCATAAATGTAAAATGTAACATTGCGCAAGGTAAATAAGAGGGTGACATCTAGTGGAGAAGACTAATGATACGAATCACATTAATCGGATCTTGTTTTAAATGTGTGCTGAAATAAATACCGCAAAAGATCGATTCGCGGCTTTTGAGAATCGATATCGTATCAATGTCATGAAAAAAAAAACGATTAATCGAAAAATCTATTTTTTTTGCCCAGCCCTAATCGGTACCTGAAATTCGGTGCCGGTACCCGACGGTACCTATTTTTAATTGTTTAATAATAATTGTATTATTTTTTTCGACAATTTAAGTGGTTGCTCTGGTTGTAATATTTATTATCTTTTAATTGTTTTATTTAAATTTGTAAATTTTGCAAAATATATATGAGCAATGTCACACTCGTAGACGTGAAATATGGCTGTATATTGGCACGGCTACGATTCGGCCGTAGGTAATCACAGCGTGCCGATATACAGCCATATCTCACATCTACGAGTGTGACATCTACGGAGTGTCTTTAAACATCCTCTTTTGTGCAGAACTGCTTCCTTCCGCCACAGATTCACATCTAAAGTTGACAGTTTGTCTGTTAAGACCAAGCCTCCGTTACTAAATTGAAAACGTCACTTTAGAACTAGTAACGAAGGAACGTTGAGTTGCTTCATTGAAGCTTATTGTATTATGTCGAATAGTCAAAGAAAGATCCCTGAGCCAGTGTTATTATTACTTGCATCTAATAGCATTCATTCTTCAGGTCGATCATATCCATAATAAAAAATCTGTTTGAATGCCTGCTGAGGAAAGTGTTATTGATTCAGGACGTGCGTGTGTGAATGAATGACAGAGAGCATGAGAGAGACTGCATGTACATGCGGTTTTAGTTTCAGTTTTTGGTCCGAGATGACATATATTTTTACTTTGTTACTGACAAACTATTGCATGTAATTAAAACAAAACAAGAACTGTAAATTACTTGCATCTGCTGGTAGATACAGGCCCATATATATTAGACATTTTCCATTCAAGATCAGGTTTATTTTATGTTTTCAATAATATAAAATGAATAAATAAATAAATAAAAACAAGTCATAAGCATATCATAAATAAAATTAAATATGATTTACCTATATATGTTTTGTTTGTTTTTCATTCAGCAGTTAAAACAAGTTTTAAAATTAAAATCTTGCAACACTGAATTCATTTGTGATTTCTCAATGTGTTTGAGGTCGATGCTGAGCTGTTTTTTGGCTAACCATGTCTTAAAACAATTCACGGCCCACACTTTTGTTTGCCGCACAGTGTTATTTTCATGTCTGATTTTTTCTAAATCGTCCAAATCTGCAGATTTCATCAAATATCTTAATTTGTGTTCCGAAGATGAACGGAGGTCTTACTGGTTTGGAACGGCATGAAAGAATTTTCATTTTTGGGTAAACTATCCCTTTAAGGTTTATAAATAATTTGCTTATAGAATGTTGCACATTGTTCCCAGTTGAACATAAGCAACTCGGACTCTCAGCATTCGCAAAGATGGAGTTTGAGGCTATCCGCACATGCAGTTGATAATTGTTTGTGTGGAACAGCATTTTGGAGCCACTTTGAGAGGCATGTAACCTACACTCATAGCCAAAATGCACTTTTTACTATTTTGTCTTGCTTTTCAAAGAAAAAAAAATCAATTACAAAACAATTTAAAATTATTTACTTAACACTGAACATTTTTTAACATTCTAGCAGACATTATACCAACAAAGTACAATTTAACTTAAAATTAATAAGTTAGGAAAAATAATATTTTTTGGCCATTTTTGAGACCCCCTTCTTGAATCAGGCGTGTGTGTGTGTATATATATATATATTATTTTTTTTTTTTTTATTTTTTTTTTTTACTGTACAAATAAATGCAGCCTTGCTGAGCAGAAGAGACTTCTTTTAAAACATTAGAAAATATTACAGATCCCAATTTGAACTCTATGTGCGAATGTTACAATAAATGTATTAATAGAGCTGTTGTAATTATTGTTATCATTATTATTCTCCTTTTTATTTTATTTTACAGAAAAACAATTTACAATTTTATATTTTCTCTTTTTCTCTATTTTATCGCATTACTTCACATAATTGTTCAGTACAGTTATTCAGTGTTTTCGCTTGTTCGGCCGAACACTGAAAAAGCTTTTTTTGCTATTTCCAGCCGAATAATCCCTAATAGTGCATCCCTAATAGTTATTTAATATTAAGTTTTCTAGAGAACATGCATTGCTGTTATATTTGTTTGTTTTCTACCATCATGCATGTGGATAATTCATTTGAATTCATGTGGATTCATGCTCTTAAGAGGGAGGAACTGAAAAATTCTTGCCTTCAAGAGCCAAATTGTCGAAGCCTCAATGCAGGCAAATCCTTGTGAAGAGCCTCTTTAAGCTGACCAAAGATCTACATTAGGGACAAGATTTGATGTCCATCAGGACTCTGACCCAAAACACTTGACAGAAAACTATCTATACATACAAGATCTATACATTTCCTTTTTTAAACTTTGAAGAATAAATGTTTTTGGTCTATTGCTCTAGTGGAGGAATGAATAAAGACAGAAAATGATTGGGGAATGGGTTCTAGGAAATGTCACACTTGTGTCGCCCACCATGGCTCAGTGTGCCGCTATATGCTGCTAGGCCAACGTGCAAATAATTTCTGTGAGGCATAATGTGTTGATGTGCAATTGAAAGCGGAAATGATTTCTTTCTCAAATTGTATAATTTATTCAGGGCTGAAACGGGAACAAAATGTCAAGAATTAAAAGCAGTGAAGTGCATACGTCCTGAAGTATAGACACACGCAAACGCTTAAATAAATGTATCAACACTATGAAAAGCTTGTTAATTGCATAATGATAAATTATGCAATACACGTGGCAAAGTGTTTTATAGCCCTGTCAGTCAGAGAGACCCTACCTTTCTTCTATTGCCAAAGGTTTTGTGGTTGCTAAGAAACTAGTAGACCATTAAATGCATTTTATCTAATGACGTGTCCTACTGTAGGACCAGGGCAGCTTTTCTTTTAAGAGTCCTGCATGCTGCACATTCTTCAGCTTTTTGCTTGTGCGTTTGAGTAAGACATTTTTGCCGTCTGTACATCTTTAGAATTTAATGAACAGCTCCATGTCAGTCAGTTATTTTGTGATTCATATTGGAGAGTCTCATGTCTTTTTACATTGTATTAGTTCATACCAGCATCCTCCACCCACGTCTCTCCATCTATTATAAAAGTGCTTAATGAGTGGAGAGAGAGTGTATTATGTAGAGTCGGACCTCAACAGAAGACAAAATCATTTAATTTCAGATAAAATGGAGAAATAAAATGGTCAAGTAGTTGTCCAGCATGACAACAAAAAAAATAAAGGCTATCAGCTGAAGGTTTGTCCACATTGGGATTGGTATCTAGCATGGCTGAATTGTTAACATACTTGAATCAAAAACATACAGCGTGAACGGTGTAGTCTAAACTAGATTCTAATTCTAGATTATTTTTGACTGAATCAGAAACATGCAGAGTGACCACTGTATTTCAACCAATTCCTGAACAAATGGCTATTACGAGACAGGTGCTTTTATGAGTTGAAACATACAGTGCGACCAATGAAGTCTGGCTGATTCATTTTACAGAATCAAAAACATACAGCGCAAACAATAGAGGGTATGCACTGATGTCAATTTCCAGCCGGAACACGCCCCCCCTCAGCTGGACTGAGTGGCAAAAGAGCTGTAGTGTGAATGGATTTAATAGGGACGCTGTGAAAATGCGAGTTAAATAAACGCTAATTAGTTTAAACTAAAGGTTGCTGGACTCGATATAATGTTCCTTACAATTACCAAATATCCAGTGGTCTATAGATATTGACATGCAGCCAGGAATCATGTTTTCTGACATTTATATGTGCCTGATTTGGACGCTGAGGAAATAAAGCATATTTGCCTGTGAATGCATTTTTTAAATACACAATAGGTTGGTCTAAATCCAGGTGATCACTTATATCAATGATATATCGTCATGGCGTCCAGCCCAAAAACTTAGTTTTGTCAATGTTTATTTAAACTTAGTTTTGTCAATGTTTATTTAAAAACATCCAATTATGCATAATATAAGATGGTAAATATTTAATTGATGAGTTGTCAATACCATATAACAATACAATATATAAGGTATGTTTTTATCGCAAAATTCAACATTAACATGAAATAACTGAAAATCCGTGTTTCGCTGCCAAGAGTCCATTTTCTTTGAATTGCAGTGATTCATATGCTTCTCTTTTCTGTAGTTTTCGGCAGTCTGTAAAAATATGCCTCAGATTTCTTGTGAAATCTTTTTGTGCAGTCAATCGCAAAGCTCCTTCTCGTTTTAGATGTGTTTTGTGTATTCTGTTGCAGCATTCATGCTAAAAACCAATGCTGTCACTCAGTGGGTGGAACCGCACTCACTCCAGCTGACCTTGACGTCACGTGCATACCCTCTGTTAACTCTTATTCAGTACTTTTTATTCTGAATCCAAAACACAGTGCGTTCGGTGTAGTCCAACCAGTTCTTGAACAAACGACACTTATGAGACGTTTTTTTTTTTTCATTTTGTTTTTTGACAGAATCAAAAAAACATATATGGAAGCCCGTTTCCACCACTGAATGAAAAATAAAAAAGGTAGTTGTGATTTTTATCTCAAAATTCTGGCTTTTTTTCTCAGAATTGCGTGATATAAACTTGCAATTGCGAGAAAAGTCAGAATTGCGAGTTTTTATCTCGCAATTGTGACTTTATAAATCGTAATTCTGACTTTAGAACTCGCAATTGTGAGTTTATATCACGCAGTTCTAGAAGAAAAGTCCAAATTGCGAGTTTCTCAATTCTGTGTGAAAAAAAAAAAAAAGTTGTGAGATAAGCTCGCAATTTTGAGAACATATCAGTCCCCCCCCCCTTCGAAACTGGACTAACTCGCAATTTGCAAGTTTATATCACGCAATTCTGACTTTATAATTCGCAATTTTGAGTTTATAGCTCGCAATTCTGAGCAAAAAGTCAGAATTGCAAGAAAAAAATTCAGAATTGCGGAGGGTCAGAATTGCATGATATAAACGCGCAGTTGCAAGATATGAAGTCGCAATTCTGAGAAATAAAGTCAGAACTGAGATATAAACTCACAATTCTGCCCTTTTTTTCAGAATTGCGAGTTTATATCTTGCAACTCTGATTTTAACACGCAATTGCGAGTTTATAGCTCACAATTCTGAGAAAAAAAGTCAGAATTGCAAGTTTTTATCTCTCAAATCTGTGAAAAAAAAAAAAAAAAAAAAAAGGCAGAATTGTGAGTCTCAATAACCTTTTTTTTTTTTTTTTTTTTAATTCAGTGGTGGAAACGGGCTTCCATACATATAGCACAGTGTGACCAATTCTTAAACGACTCTTATGAGCCCTTTTTTTAACTGAATCAAAGATGCCAAAACTGAACCAATTTCTCAACAACTGACTCTCAGCTGGTTCTTTTTTACTGAATCAAATACATTTCAGCTAGTGTAGTCCAACTGATTCCTGAAAAAAATGACTCCGTTCTAAGTCACTTTAAAACATGATTTTTGCAAGTTTATTTAATTAAATTTTTTTTTTCGTGGAAAAGAGACTTCAGTCTGATTGGCTTTTGCAATTCAAGGTTAATCATTTTTTCCCTCTCCCGAAAGCTCCAGTGCTTTAAATTGTAATAGATACTATAAAACTATTGTAATGATAGATTGGGGTCTTTCATTTGAGATGTGCTCTGTCAAGTAGCTCTCATGTAGTTGTGTACGTCTCAGAGGGGCGAGAGATAAGAGTAATTGATTGTGTCGAGTGCCCTCTTATAGACCCTCTCTCTCTCTGTCTCTCTCTTGCTGCCGTGACTCAGTGCTACTTACCTGCCTTCACTAACAAGGTTGTAAAGAGGCTTGTTTAGACTGAGACACGGATCTTATGAGCAAGAGAGCGTCTAACTCGCCGCCTTGTGAGCTGGCTGCCTTTTTCTGCTGTAAATCGAGAGAGAGAGAGCAGATGAGATGAGTGACGGCAGAACGCATGGCGTTATGAAGGAGAAATGAGGAGGCGGCAGTGTTTTTACCTGCAATGCAGTGCTAGCTTTCCCCAGCCAATCGGAGCGCGTGGCACAGAGGGAAGGGCGGGTTCTTGTTGCTGACGGAAGCAGAACGAGCGGGAGAGGGAGGGATCGAGCTCCTCAGCATTCTGCCTCACTGTGCATCTGTGTGCACTGAGGTGGCCCTCCTCTGCCTCTGGTACATGGCTCTGTCTCTGGCCTGCCAGCCCCTGTTGCCTTCATTAGCACTGTCTCTCATGGGCATCCGCGCATCTTGTAGGTAAGAAGCAAAGTTACACCTCTGTTTGTGTCTTCAGTGCCTCGTAAGCACGTTTCTGGTGTGCCATGTGTTTGAGAGCTTTGATTTCATTTGTGTTTGACAGTTTGGTGAATGTAGTTTCATGTGGTTGCTTGTGGCGAGTTATTTTCCTTCATGTTTGGAGCTTCAAAGGGAAAAATAATTGAAGGGCTCTTTAAAATTAGACGAGTTTAGGAAACTGTTTATCCCGGTTTTATTTATAGTACTGAAATGAACTATTAGGTATATTATAAATTAGGAAATATTAGGTGCTTCCAATTTATGCACAGTTTAAGAATGAGAGTTGTATGAGAACATTTGTATAATTTACTTGCATAACTAAAAGACAGAAATGTATTTGTGTAATATAGTATCATAACATTATTTAATTATATAGATATTTAGCAGCAAATCTACAATTTAAAAAAATGTCTATGCAATGTTATATTTATAAGGAGAAAACAAATTAAATATTACATTATTTGAATATTAAGCAGCAAAAATACTAGTCAAAAATATATTCTATATAAGAAAATATATGTATAAATATTCCATTATGCAAATATTAAGCAGAAAAAGTATTCAAAAATATATTCGTACAATGTTTTTCTTTTCATCATATCAACTAAAAATTTGCATAATGACATACTTATGCATATTTTTCTTTTTTCCATCATATTTCATTATGCATATATTTAGCAGAAAAACTACCATTGACGTATTTATATATTAATAGTGTATGTAAATGTATATCTGTTTAATCATAGGTTTTTTTGTACATATAGTATAATAACTAGTGTTATCCAAACTGAATAGAAACAGTTTCCCAAAATGTGATAAATTTGCACCAGTATACCCCTAGTGCAGTGATTTATAATCAAAATTCTAATATGTTGCAGCTCTGCGTGCATCTTTCTGAGTTGATCAAACTCCTCTCAAAAGACATGCACGCGTAACCTTGAAGATGCTGCTTAAAAATGCATGGTGGATACACACTGTGTGAAGTTTTCAGATTAAATCCAGCTTTCTTGACGAGTCTGTCTGAGATGAATCGTGGCAGAGGGGAGATGAGAGCGAGGGAGACATGTTGAATGCATGCTGTGCTGCAGCCGTGCGATAAACAGCATCAACGGCCCCTCGCTGTTTTGCGCACCTTCACCTTTGTGGAGATTTGTATACGGTCCAAATTGCGTCTTAATGAAAAGCCACTGCAATGGTTAGTGAATTCGCCTAGTTCGATGCAATCAGGAGATTGTTACCCGAGCAAAACCACAGGTGGGAAAGGCCACACGGGACGGGTTTTGCACTAAATGAAATCGATTTGAAAACCTTCCTTTGCCTCGAGCTCTAATGCTGCAATGCAGTCCGCACGCGAGTGAAAACAATGGTAGCTCGGTCTTAAGAGTCAGGCATTTGTGTTTCTGGAAGAGCGGATTGTTTTGATGCATGCGTGAGCACTCTGACACAAGTCAAGAGAATGTCAGACGTGTTGTGGTTTGTTGTGTGGGCTGGAGAAGTTCTGAAGGCTGAGCTCTGTATTAAGAGTGAATTTAACTCTCTGTGTGCCAAACGTTTCACTCCCACTCACGACGCTCACACGGACCAACGCTCATGCACAGACACACACAGCCCCCTTGTTTTTCTCTCGCTGAATGTGTTATGAAGGACGGCATGCATCAAGAGGCTCGGGAGGTGAAGTTTTGGTTCAGATGAATAGTCCAGGCTGGTTGCTAAGGCTTGAGGCTTTTAATAGAAGCCGCCTTTGCTGAAAAACAACTTAAAGTAATGGAGGGAATTATGGAAATGTGATTCAGAGACTGGATCCGGATGAGGTGATAAGAAAATAGCCTCTTTGATGCAACCTCTCTGACCACCCATCACCTGTGATTTAGTCACAATGAGCAGTCTGGTTTTATAGTAATGCCAATTTTAAAGATTCACAAACTTACTCTACACAAGCGATTGGCGCTTCCTCTGCAGTACTCAATGTACTGAGCTGATGCTTAGTAAACATTACTTTGTTTAAAGGTGTTCTGGTAAAAACATGTGCACCCTAATTGCATAAAAAGCATAAATGGCAATGAATTGTCAAAAAAAAGACAATATATATCGTTGTTCATATATATCATATATCATTCATAATGCTAAAAATAAATAAGTGCAAAGGTACATACTCAGAAATGATTACAATAATATTATTAGGCTATTTTCAAAATCAATTTAAAATGAACAAACAATTCATTAACGAATACTAACTTTTTTTTTTACTGCAGTGTAAATATCACTTACAGACATATACTTAATAAATGCATGGAATTGTAGTTTCCTCCATTTATAAATGGTAATTCAAGAGCGTTTTATTAGATTAATGTTTGTTGTTGTTAATATTAAACTGTACTGTATGTGGAAATTACCGATCACATTTCTTTTCCAACTTTTTTTTTTGAAAAAGTTGGAACAACTTTTCCAACTTGCATTTTAAATATGTTTACTGTGTAAATAGTACAGTAGTTCAAGTTTTACTTGAACTCTATTTATATTTAATTTAAAGTGCCCCTATTATGGGTTATGAAAGGTTCATATTTTGGTTTTGGGAGTCTCCAACAACAGGCTGACATGCATGCAAGGTCAAAACACTTTCATTGTCTTATAGTATGCATGTATTTTTATCTTACTTGCTCAACAACTCCCAAACGATTCGCTCAACGATTCATTTTTTCAAACCCCTCCTTTACTTGATGCTAATCTGCAGTGATTGGTCCGATTGGTTGATTTCACTTCCATTTCATAAAGCAGCACGGGGGAAACAGCTATTTTTACCGTTCCAAAAGCGGCACCTAGTGGCAAAGAATGAATGTGCATTTTCATTAAGACCAACGCGAAAATCTACTGATGTTTTCCATAGCAAACACGCAGAGCTGTAAATGTGAACCGGTATATATATCCCACGGGGGAAGCCCCACCACACATAGAGTGTAAGTCTGTGGGAAACACTAAACTGCTGTGGTATTGCTGTAAAAATTAACTTTAACCATTGATTCATTGAACCATTGAGAAAAAACAACAGTGCAGAGCACAGCATCCATGTTTGAGGGAGGGGGGTGGTTCAAGTTTGCCCGGGTCTACGCGCACGACAAGTGGGCGGGCAATATGCTAATGTTTCATGTTGACGTCAACATGAAACGGCTTGGGATTCGTTTTAAAAACGACTCGTTTCAGTGATTCAGTCGACTCTTTCTTTTGAGAGACAATAACTTTATACGGCGCACTTTCAGATTTAAAACTTTGCAGGATGTTTTCATTCACTAAGAGCTGTGTTACACACTGCATGAAAGGTAATTTTCAAAAATCCATAATAGGGGCACTTTAAAGTTGACTTTAATGAATGCATGCAACAGTATGAATTTTAACAAAATATGTTTAAAGCATAAAGAGGGTGTTCATCACTGGTTTTCAGCGTATTAACAGTTACTCCAGGGTCTGTCTGGTATGCTGTCTGTTCAGTGTTATTAATCGAAACACGATAAGATAAATCAATTAATTTATTAACAACACTTAATCGATCATACGGTCATCATTTACCACCCTATAGCATTGCATAGACTTGTAGACTAATGAGAAACAGTATGTAGAAGGTATCATGAAAATGTCAAACAAATGATGCTTCGTTTTGCTTTAAGCAAAATCTTTTATTGTTATGGGGTGAAATATGACCTAGACAATTCTTGACAGTTTGCATTGGATTCATTCTTCTGATTTTGAAAGCTCTTGTCATTTTGTGTGCAGCATGTATCAGACGGTCCGTAGGCGTGCTGTCTGAGGCTAAAAACAATACGCTGTAGACTTGAGATTAAGCAGAATTTAAATGGCGTGTTTAACAGTAGATTACATCCCCCTCTATTGCTCCCTGCCAGATTAAACAAGCAAATGAATGATTCCTCGTCTTAATTTTTCTCATTGTTCCTGAAAGGATTAATGGCTTTAAGTAAAACAGTGGTTCTGGAATCTAAAATGAGCAGTCTGGGTAACTCCAGGACAATGATTGAGAGCTGAATTAGAGGATCGATCAGAGGATTCTGATGTTTCTTAAAGTTTTAAGAATCATTCAGGTCCTTTGTGTTCCAGACTTTCTGTATGCCGTCCAAAAAAGTGTATTCTGTCCTGTAGATATCCATGAACTTGTCTTGCATTCTAAGCAGAAGCCGCCACAGACCGAAACAAACCTCAATTCACTTTGACGTCTTGAATCTTCAGCCCCGAGCACCGTCACTGCAGAGAATTTTGCAACCTCAGTGACCATCCATCATTCAGAGAAACTGTTAGTAATGCTCTGCTGGTTTGATGACATTTAGTTTCACTAGGATTTCAAATTGGAGAGAGTTTGAATCTGGTTACGGGTTTGATTTGCTGTTCTTCTGAGAGCCGTCATCATTTAGAGTTTCCAGTGCATAACTGTGCATTACACTCTTATTATGGTCAATAAATGCATGTCATGGATCTATCTACATGGGTTTTTTTTGTCTGGCAACCCAATGGTCAAATCCCACTGGACTAGACCTTAGTCAGGTTAGATGCCATGTTGAATTTAATATGGATGAAAATGAGGCAGTGATGGATAGACGTAGTTTTTACAATAGCATGCACTGTATAAAGGATCTTCAAAACTGTTTTATAGAGTTTCTGTCTACTAATTTTTTTTCCTTTTCAGTAGAAAGACGTTTTATTGGCTGAATGATCAGCATGTTGTTAAAGAAAAGTACAGTCTATTGAACACTGAACTTCTGTCTCTCAAAGCCTCATTTTCATTCCTGTCAAACATTAAATATGGCGCTACCCTGACTAACGTCTATTGGATGAGAACTTGTACTGAGATGTTGCAGAGATTGTGCTTTATCACTGTGGTAAGGCACTTAACCCCTCATTGCTCCACTCTTTTCCTGAAATGATTCATTGTAGGAGCCAGTTATCATTTTCTGGTCAGATTATTTTTATATCTGCTTTACATTCCATTAGCTGATAGCAGTGTAGTTGAGTTATTTTCGCTATTAACAATACATTAATTACAGCTTTTGCCTCAAATCTCTAATTCGCTGCTTATTAATAGTTAGTAAGGTAGTTGTTAAGTTTAGGTATTGGGTAGGATTAGGGATGTAGAATATGGTCATACAGATTATGTGCTTTATAAATATTAATAAACAGCCAATATGTTAATAATATGCATGATGAAAAGCAACTAGTTAATAGTGAGAATTGGTCCCTATGCTAAAGTGGTTCTTTAAAGTGGTTCTTTAGGTAAACACTACTAAAAATCGACCTGCTCTCCAAAATGAAGACAAACCTGGTAACAAATGAAATCAAACCGCATTGTTTTAGTTCTCAGTCTTGGTTGTGGTGAATAGTTGTTCTTGGAATGAATAGGCCTTAGGTCATCACTAGACAAAAATAACGTAATAGCCAATGTCCTATCCACACATTACTCAAAGGGCAAGCGAATACTTAGACTGACACTAAAGAAATGCAAGGCATTCTGGTATGTCGACTGCTTTGTGCTGACAACAGTACAAAGAGCACCGCCCACAATCTCTCCAGACGTCTGGGTTTCACATCTGATTAGGCAAAGTTTTGTCTTTTTCCCCATCCTTCCTGCAACAGAACAGTTGTTATCTGAAGGCAGTTTCCACAAACAAAGCATCATTACAGTCGTTATAAAATATGAAGAAAAATAAATAACATTATTAGTATTAATCAAGCTCTGTACAAAGCCCAGACTATAGCATGACTTGAGATTCTGTTTACTGATGCTCTTGTGTCTGAATGGGAGCAAATCCATGTTGGAACATATAGTGGAAAGTTTTTCCAGAATAATGGAAGCTTTTAAGGAGGGAATACTCCCTAATGCCCATGATGTTGAACTCTAAACTCAAATGTGCTTCAACAAGCACACATGGGTGTGGTGTCAGTGTGTCCCACATACTTTTGGGCATGAAGTGCACATTCACCCATGACTGCACATCTCTTGAATTCTATATTACTGCAGTAAGTTGCGACATTGCTTGGCAACAGCAGTTAACTAAACTCTGTATCACCATGACCCTATCAAAACTACTTAAACAAGTCCTTCCTTGTTGACTCGCTCAAGACATGTTTAGCTGTTTTCACATCACTCTCACATGTACACATTTTAAGGTCATGCCACATAAATATATCTAGCATGGTATGAACAGTAGATCAAAATCGCTTTTCTGTTGCACAGTATAAAAACAAAACCATAATGATGTGTTGATGTCTTAAACTTGCACCTTAATTCAGTAGCTTGTCTCGTTGACTGCTGTGCAGAGAGATGTTATGTCTGCAGTGATCTCTCTGCATTCATTACTCAGATTGCTGCTCTCCTCATTATCTTTTAATGAATGCATCCGTCTTTGAATTGTATTGAATGATGAAATAAAGTTTTTGTCATCACACTCTTTCTAGAAGTGACACGGTGATAATTACACAATATTCAAGTGAACTTGGTTTTATATGTTATTTCTGGCACTTGACTGAAATAAAGCAGTTAGTCAGGGTGCAGGTTCTTACGAGACTGTAAAGTCTTTAGTCTGTACATGAATAGGGCTGGGTGAATATAGCTTAAAATATATCTATTTATATTCAATATAAACTGTCAGTGGATCATTATATCTGAATGTAAAATGTCATGCTACCTACCAAATAATTAAATATATGGATATGAAATATTTAAGTTGGAACGCTTTTATTAGCTTGCTCATGAAAGCCACAGAGAGGGAGGGCACATGGGTTTCCCAGATGAGTAGTCAGTTATGCAGTGTGGATATAGGCGATTGATTTAATAGTGAGAGATTTATTTTTAAATATTGGCTTTGAAACAGCTTTTCCAATCCATCATTGCAACCATTTAGTGTCTATCTGCACTGATCAGCCACAACATTAAAACCATTGACAGGTGAATAGCATTGATTATACTGTTACACTGGCGCTTGTCAAGGGATGGGATATATTAGGCAGCAAGTGAATTTCATGTGTTGGAAGCAGGTAAAATGGGCAAGAGCAAAAATCTGAGTGGCTTTGACAAGGAACGCATGGTGGTGATAGATGAATGATCAGAGCGTCTCCCAAAATGAAAGTTTGTGGGCTGTGGTACCTGCCAAAAGCGGTTGATTTGGGTGAACCGGCGCCAGGGTCATGAGGACCTAAGGCTTGCTGATGCACGTGGGAAACTAAGGTGAGCCTGAAGAGCTACTCTAGCTTAAACTGCTGACAAATTTAATGCTGGCCGTGATAGAAAAATGTCGAAAGATCACGTTTACTGCCTGTGGAACTGCACAGTTGCAGGCCAGCCGGAGTCCCATGATGACCCATGTCCACAGCCAAAAGCTCCTACAATGGGCATATTAGCATTGAAACTGGACCATGGAGGAATGGAAAAAGGTTGCCTGGTTGGATGAATCACATTTTCTTTTGAACCAGCTGAACGGCTGGGTGCGTGTGCGACGTTTACCTGGGAAAGAGATGGCAGCAGGATTGACTATGGGAAGAAGGCAGGCCAGCAGAGGCAGTGTTATGCTGCTTCTGCATGTGGATGTTACCTGGACACATACCATCTACCTAAAGATTGTTGCAGGCCATGTGCACCCCTTCATGGTAGTGGCCTCTTTCAGAAGGATGATAACCCTGCCAGACTCGAGAGTTCAGAGTGTGCCAGAGTGTTGATGGTGTGGCGCGCCATATATTTTCTGCTTGCATTTTTCTCTTCCGAAAATGCCGTTTTCAGTGGTCGAAATTTCGGTGCATGCCTAGTTGTACAAGGACTGACCAGCAACCTATCACTCATATGAGATCCCAGCTATTAGCAAACAACAACAATCCAGTCAAGTCAAGTTCTGCACTCTTTCAAAAAGCAGTTTCACTTGCATATACGTTATGTCACAATAGGAGGAAAATACTTGTTTCATGCGAACTTTAATGACAAAATTAAAAGCAAAGTAAATACATAGTGAATATTTGTTTTATGGCTTTTCCCTTCACATGAGAGCTCTGTATGAGGGTTGAGATTAGAGCAGTAGTGGTTGGCAGGACTGATGTGGTTCAACATCTGCTCTGAGCCATGGACACATGTATGTATACGTGTGCGTGTGTGTGTGTGTATTCTCCCCCCAGACCAGCATCACATTCACACACACCTCCACTAATTAACTCCCGCTAGCACAGTCTCTAATTATCTGGGATCTGGCTAAATTAATTATTTTCTGGTGTAGCACCCACCATGTTCGGCCCATAGCACACAAATATACAGTCGTTTGCGACTAATAGCATGTTCATTAAAATATGTGTGGTGTCTGTGCAAACTGCAAAGTTTGCTTGCTTCAATCAAAAACTAATCAAGTCAAAAGAGCAGAATTTGTAAATCCCCGGGATCTGAAGTAGACATTTGCCGTGTATTTGTCGCTGGTGGCACCTTCATTATTGAAATACTCACTGACGCACGAAGCGCAAAATTGATTCGGTTGGTAAGCAGACAGAGATAACAGCTTCTCAATTAAACTGTTTCATGTTTATGGGAACAATCTGTGATATGTGAGGTTGCCTGGGATTTGTTGGAAACACTCTTCTCTGCTCTGGTGTCAGGCTGTTCTGTTTAACTGTATTTATTATTCATAATTCTTGCAGATTTTAATTTCCCTCTCAGTCTGTTTAGTTTGGCCAGATTTTAATGTGATGTATAACTTTAAAATTACGCTAAAACAACAGAAAGAAACATGTTCTGCAGCGGCAAAAACATGCATGTTTAATAACTCACCGCATTTAATCCGCTGCGTCAGACATTCTTTGCGTATTGTTCATAAGCCGTATTGAGAACGGCTAATTCAAAAAGTGTCCTTGTAAAGGCTTATGATATTTTGGACTTGTTTCGAACTTCCAAGCCGCAATTCAGAGCCCAGTTTAGGATGCATAAAATTGCCAATTGCTTCAGAGAGATTACGCTACATAGCGAAGCGAACTCATCAGCGGGAACGGCACAAAGCTGCATATCTAATCGCATTAATGCCCGCTGCTGGTGCAGCCAACCAATAGAAATAACACTGCGAGTAGCATGATATTGAAAAGGTCAGTGAGGTATTTAGACACAATGCAGGTAGAATTAATGGATCACACTTCTATAATTAAAACAATCGGATTGACAAAAATTGTATAGCGCCTGGTCTCATTCTGATTCTCATTCTGGTCTCAAACTTGGCACATGCCCCCAGGATTTATTTTTGTTTGGTTTTTTTTGGCAGATATCCCTAACTGGCCCATATACCATGACATGGTGATAGGATAATATGTATTATTAAAATGCTGAATGCATTTGAATTCATCTTGCCATAGGCTAAAAAGGATAGTTCTCTCAATAATTAGTCAATGGGGTCCAATGTATGGACAGACAGATATTTAGTGTTTCACATAAGATAGAACGAACCAGCAAAGACCGTCTCTCTCACTCTGCAATATAACCTTACTTTCTTCGGTTTAACGTTGCACCTGCACTAATTTATAGGTTTCATAAATGTCTGACATTAGAGAAGCCCATTGGACATTCATGGATTATATGGTGCAGTAGCAAGATGATGGTGGTTATAAACTTTAATAACAACATTTTAAAGACACTGGATAAATATTTGGCTGCGTTCCTGTAACTAGCACATCTAGAATGAGAGATGTGTGAAGACATTTGGCCAGCGGTTGTGGTTGCTACATCTGTTTGCTAAAGATAAGCTTTCTTTCTCCAGGCCTGATCCCCACCCGAGGGGAGCCGCACAGCAGCCTGACTCACTGCAGGAGCAAGATGAGGAGATCTTGGGTTCAGATGATGAGGAACAAGAGGATCCTAATGACTACTGCAAGGGTAGGAATCCTGTGATCATAGTACAGGGAGAGACTCATGTGTACAGTGAAAGAGTATGCATTGTAAACAGGATACTTGTAATACTTGGCCTTTTGGGCTGAGTGGTTAATCAAAGTAAAAACAACATCACAATGCCTGATTATTCAATTGCAGAGGCTGTTATTTAATTTAATATATACACTGCACATTTCAGAGTGAAGCGCAACACTTATCTTTTTGCTAGGGATGGGCATTTTTCAAAAATATTGCATTGGAAAATTTGAGCTCATAAAAAACAAATTCGAATGATGAAAGATTTTTTTTTTTTTCATTTGAAAACATTAAACAATAAGTGCAACCAAAAAAAATTTACAGAAAAAAGTGCATGGGGGAAAAAACGGCTGTAAAGCACGTACATATACACTTGAGTCGGCATATGTTTTTATCGTGTAAAAACATGTGCATCAACATGATCAGGTGAAAGTCAGCTCCTTATGCTGTGTGTCCACCAAAGCGTTTTTTGCCAGCTCTTCTGAAAATGCCTTGCTGAGAACACCTGCGAGCGTTACGGAGGCGCTTTGGTTGTTGTCATACAGACTAGCTGCTGAAGTAATGTGGCAGATGCATCACGAATGAAATGTTGCATACTTTATTTTTCATATCAATATTAACTTCTCTATTGTCGTTCAGTCGTAGTACAAGTAGGATGTGACAGTTGGTCGGTGTGGTATTTGCCCCGCCCCTCCTCCACTGTTATTGGACGGCTGACTGAAAACTGACAATGATGAGGGGTGCGTTTTACCGCAGCACTCCCATTGAAAACGGGGGGAAAAAAGCACTTTGGTGGATACACGGCCTTAGTCTGTTAACAATAAAGCCGGCTGCAGAGAAAACAAGTGGTCTTCTTTGCTCGCTCGGGGTACATCTGCGCCTACCTGCAGTAGTGAATGCAGTGTTGTGCCGAATACAGTGCTGTTTTTCTTCATTTGACTGGGCATGATGTTCCGGTGTTTGTATATGATTTTTCATTTCACTTGACACAGTTTGCATGCTCAGGATTTATCAGAGATTCACTGCATTAACAGCCAGCAACATTTTAGCGAAATTCGAATAGTGTTTTTATTTTTCAAATAATTATTTATTGCAGATAGAATATTTGACTATTCGTGCACACCGCTACTTTTTGCATGCAACAGCTCATGATTCAGTGTTTTCAGCAGCTCAGTTCATAGTAAACATGCTGTGCGCTGCTCCACACAAACTCCATCTCTGCATCTGCTGAGTTTGAGTGGCTCATAATAAGTGCATTTGGGAACACAGTGTGAGCCAACCCATTTCAAATGATTCGTAATGAGAAGCATTTATAAACCTGTTGCCAACAAATGAGGAGCTTGATCCTTGAATTTTTCTGCCAAAAATAAAAGCTTGTTGGTTAACGTTTGGAAGATTTTAAGACTAGGGCTGTAGCTAACGATTATTTTGGTAATCGAGTAATCTGTCGATTATTCTGATGATTAATCGAGTAATCGGATAATTATAATTAACTAATTTTTTAATAATTTAAAAAAAAAAAATAAAAATAGACCTAAGTGAAGAATGGCTTTTAAAATTACTTTAAATGCATATGATAGCAATGAGGCAATAATAATTAGTTCAAATAAAGTATCAAAAGCAAGTGATCATATGATTTTATTGAACAAAACTGTTAAAATACATAATGTATTATAAACAATAGAGCAAATGTACATTACACATTATAACAAATGCCAGCAGAGGGTGCCAACGGCCTGACGATTGTTCTTACTCTTTACTGCGCGATCTAATCCTTGTTTAATATACCAAACATTTAATTCAAATGTCCACTTAATCTTTAACATTTGGCCATTTCTTTATGACAGAAATGCTACAGCCACTGTAATTTCTTAAATGTGGACGGTGGAAAATGTGTAAAACGTATCAAAATGTTTAAACTCAGAGCGAGAGTTTAAATTTTTATTTTGAAATTGCGATGAACAGTTAGCATATTGAGTGTTTGCGTAGGTTTGCGTAGTGAGGTGAATTCACAATAGCATTATGCTTTATGATGATTTTTAAATGCAGCCTTGGAAAACGGTCTAATAACCACTTCCGGTATTTAGGCGATTACTAGACGCGGGCAAAATGATTTTATTTTAAATCGAATACTCGAGTAGAATCGAGGAATCATTACAGCCATATTTAAGACATAATATTAGTATTATTATAAATGATTTAATTGTTTTTTAGTACATTTTTAGATTTTATTTTTACAGTGAAATACCACTATTACAATACTAATATTTCTTAATACTTAAATTTAATTATAATCATTATCATCATAATCATATTAATATATAATCTCAATATAATTTTTATTACCAAGTTGTAACGCTCTTAAAGAAGCACCGCAAACCTGGAGCTTAAAACACATGGCGTGTTTATTTCTCTGAAATTTGCTGAACTAGTTGAACTATGACATTTTATAACACTTGAATTACCTGACTTTGGAGTTTTTGTTTTTTTCATGAATCATTGAAGAGGTGTATTTCAGTCATTTCATGTATGAATTTTGTTTAGTTTTTAATAAATTGTATTTTTGAATAAAATAATAGATCTAGAAAGTGTTCATTTTGGACCCTGATATTCAAATAATTCCAGATGTTTTGTTGCTAACGGTGTTTTCTAACAGCCAAAAACTCATTTTCTAGGTGGTTATCACCATGTGAAAATAGGCGACCTGTTTAATGGACGGTACCATGTAATCCGCAAGCTGGGATGGGGTCATTTTTCCACTGTTTGGTTTGCTTGGGACATACAGTACGTTCACTTACCTGTCTGTTTTTTTTCTTTTCTTCCTGCAATACCATTTATAATTTAAGTATGTGTACTGAGAGGTAATTTATTGTTTTGGTTGCAGAGGGAAGCGTTTTGTGGCCATGAAAGTGGTTAAGAGCGCAGAGCACTACACTGAAACAGCACTCGATGAGATCAAGCTCCTGAGAGCGGTGAGTTACCCCGACACCAGCGCTGCCTTAGAAACCATTACGATGAATTATTCGCGAGACCATTTAGTGTCAGATGAATTTGACAGCGTGCCACAGTGTGGTGGGAAAGTAATGAAAGTCAGGTGGCCCGAGGAAAGTGGTTTCATCAAATGAAAACACGGTTTATTTTGTAATAAACCAGAGAAAATGATTTCAAAACGTGTCTCGTCTGTAAAACTGTCTGAGGCCTGAGTTATTTTTTCCCCCATCTGGTGGATTCAGGTCAGGAACACAGACCAGAACGATCCCAGCAGGGAGAAAGTGGTGCAGTTATTGGACGATTTCAAGATCTCGGGCGTGAACGGAACTCGTATCCTTTCAGTTCCACTGTTTATTATACAGGTGTCCTTTGGTTTTAGGAGGGATCCACAGGTGTTTTTCTAGTGCACTTCATATTCGCTTCTGTACAGGATGCTGTTTACAGCTGCCGCTCAATCTCTCGATCCGCAGCTGTGAGAGTAGGCGCTTTGCCCAGATTCAGCCCAGCTCACTCTTTTATTTGTGAAGTGCAGCTCGTAATGAGCTGGAGCTCTTGGCTTGTGTTCCCAGAGGACCTGGACTTTTGTTCTCCATCATTTCCCTTTACCATGCGCTGTCAGATGTGTGTATGGTGTTTGAAGTTCTCGGCCACCATCTGCTGAAGTGGATTATTAAGTCCAACTACCAGGGCCTGCCGCTGCCATGTGTCAAGAGCATTATTCGGCAGGTATGTGTTTTTCCAGTCAATATCATTTGATGTGATTTACAGCAGGTCAAACCTAAATTTTCTCTGTGTAGGTTTTGCAAGGCCTGGACTACCTGCACACCAAGTGTAAGATCATTCACACTGATATAAAGCCAGAGAACATCTTGATGGATGTGAATGAGGCGTACGTCAAGAGACTGGCCGCGGAGGCCACGGAGTGGCAGAAATCTGGAGCTCCGCCACCTTCTGGATCCGCAGGTGACGGCAAGCACTCCTCTCAGAACATTTCGATTATTTAGGGATTATTAACAGATGAGAAAAAACTTCTAATATGTCACAATTATTATTAAAGGAATGGTTCACTCAAAATTGAAAATTTGCTGATAATGTACTCGCCCTCAGACCATACAAGATGTAGATGAGTTTTTTCATCAGAACAGATTTAGAGAATTTTAGCATTACATCGCTTGCTTACCAATGGATCCTATACAGTGAATTGGTGCCCTCAGAATTAGAGTCTAAACAGCTGAAAAAAACATCACAATGCATAAAAAAAAACCTAAAAAAAAAATTGTAATACATATCAAATCAGCTACCAAATATTGTTGATATTTGGTAGCTGATATTAACTGGCTAGTATTAAAAATGAATTCTAGCAGTATTCTGTTCATTGGGTTATGATAACTTTTGCGTTATATTTTTTATAGCTGTCAAGCAAGTATATTTTTTTTTAATCTAATTAATTACACAATATGGCGAATAGTCGTTATGTGTTAAATGGGAAAAAAACATCAAATAGATGTTACGAAAAGTAGCTTTAGAAAAAAATATTTGATTCAACATAGAATTTATTACACAAACTTTTTTGGTATTTTGAATTGGTATTTAGATTATTTATATACCGTTTATTGCAGCTCAGTGGTGGCATGAATGCATTTACTCTGCAGGTACAGTTGCATAAATTCAAACCTGTATGACTTTCTTTCTTCAGTGGAACATAAAAGAATCGAAAGAATGAAGTATTAAATATTGAATTTGCTAGAAGTCACAAATAACTAGTAATTTTTTGGTCAAAAGCTATATATGTTGCATTTAGACTGTCAGGATGTTTATGAATGTTCTGTTGTATACAGTATTATTGGTTTGATTTTGAACATGCTAAACAAGTATGTCAGTGGTGAAAATGTTGTGGTTCTGATATCTTGTGGTGTGATAACTTCACATCCATTCACCTCTTCTGACACCTCAGCATAGAACATCTCCATTGATACATTATGCAGAGTGACGTAAAGTCTGCGGGATGTTTCTAAATTGAGAGCAGTGACTCATGAGCTCCTCTAAACAACTGAAGGATGACACATTCTCTGGAGAACCTCATGTGAACTGCTTTTGAACTCTGTGAAAGCAGGACGTTTTCAGTTGCTACACAATGACGATAGTGCACAACAAGATACTGATGTTGTCTTCTCTTTTTCATCTTCTTCCTCCATTGCAGTGAGTACAGCTCCGGCCCCAAAACAAGTGAGTGTTCCTCAGAGATGAGTTCTTTGGCATCTTCCTTGATATTCATTCACACATAAAAAGGTAAAAGTTAATAGAAAAGTTAAAAGATTCTTTTCTTCAGATGGGCAAAATGTCCAAGAACAAGAAGAAAAAGATGAAGAAGAAACAGAAGCGTCAGGCTGAGCTCTTGGAGAAGAGGATTCTGGAGATAGAGGGGCTGGAGAAAGGCCCTGAGGGAGGAGAAGAGGAAGAGGAGGATGAAACGGAGACACCCGACAGCACCCCGTCAGTCCCCACCAGTCACACCCTGCATGACATCACAGCTGAGGCCACACTGGGTGAGTGAGCATCAACTCAAACATGTGATTACAAGCCATCAGTACTGGTACACATTTCCTGATTAGATTTCAGTTCACAAGCTCTCCATTTGATTCCAATCATTTGGGAGTATTTCTGTTACAGTGTGCATATAAAAGAGATTAAGTTGCTGCAAATTATATAGGAAACCTTCTATCTTAGTACATTCCAAAGACATTCATTTTAAACATGAACAACAGGCAGTAGGGGTGTGTAACGGTACAAAACATGATGGTTTGGTACGTACCTCGGTTTTGACGTCACATTAGGTATGTTTTCGGTACAGAAGGGAGAAAAAACTAAAATAAAATTGATTTGTTTTAATTAAACAGTGGTTTACTGAACAAATTGCTCTTTCCTTAAATTCATTTATAACTAAACTTTTAAAATCTACCTCAGCTTATGCTCTAAACTATAGGGTTACAATTTACAACATAGACTAACTTAAATTTAATTTCTATTTATTTTTAAATATAATAATCAACACTTAAAAAATTGTATGCAAACATGTAAATTCCACATAATGCCGTTTTTAAATAAATTTCTAAATTCTAAAATTCTATTTGTTATTGAAATATATTCATGAAATTAAAAAAATGGACATAATTTGAAAGATGAGACTTTGTTTCTTATCAAAAGTAACAATATATAAAACTGGGAGTTTCCAATGAAGTTACGCTCATGCAGTGTTAAAACAACGCATTTGTTCGGTACACATGCGTTCCAAACCAAAAGACCCGTACTGAAAATTTTTGGTACGAATACGTGTACCGTTACACCCCTAGTGTTTATTAATATTTTGAATTTCTTTTATTTTTATATTTTCAGTATTAGTGTTAATGTTAGTACTTAAACATATTTTATTTTAGTTGTCATTTCTCATTTTCTAAATTTGTTTTTCATCTAATATTTATATTTTATTTCAGCTTTATTTCAGTTAACGAAAATTGTTTTAACAGTTTTAATTTACGATAGCAACTAGGGCTACCCCCTAATAGTTGACTAACCGTTAGTCAACCAGAAGAGGGGTGGTCGACCAAAATTTTATTAGTCGCTTAGTCACAGAAAAAATAAATGAATAAATAAATTGTGCGCTATTCAAGTTTCTGTGCGGAGTGTGGAGCTGAAGAGCAGTGTGCTCACTGCAGGACAGATGGAGGCGCCGGTGTGCTCACTTACTCCTAAAATACTCCCTCATTTTTGGTCATACAGATAAGAATAACACATCTTTCGAATCAGTAAAGACTCTACGTTTATTTGTGTGCACTCACAATAACAAAACACTGTGCTTTTGTAAAATAATGAATGCAAACAGGATGCACTTTCTGCTGTCTCGGTCGCCGTGAAGTTGAGCATGAAACTCCATGTATGCTTGCCTTACAGACATAAAAAAATATATCTGTAGGGAGTGAAATGTCTACTTTCAAATAAACTAATTCAAATGGAAAACAAATATTCTCAAATTATGTAATCCGTATGCAACATTCATTCAGGATCACTACTGTGGAGATGACGAGTCAGTGTCGCCGAGTTCATCTCTTAAACCGAAAACAAAGAAAGCACTAGTTTATCAATGAATTATTCAAATGTTAATGCAGCCTCCTTACTGTTTTCCCTGACACATTCATAATCATTACTTCTGATGGTGCGCTGTGGCAAGTTTTATGCATGCACTTGAGCGCTTATTAGGCAATGTAGGCAATTAAACGCTCATTATTATGATTTAAATGATTTATTAAAGGGGTCATCGGATGCGAAATTCACTTTACAAGTTGTTTGAACATAAATGTGTGTTGGAAGTG
>JAFVLL020042184.1:0-19473 GCA_021397915.2 Tor tambroides
CCCCCCCCCCCCCCCCCCCCCCCTTATGTGGTATGTAAGGCTGCTGTGTTTGAGCTGGTTGGAACTGGACAAATGCTATTCACTTTACTGGAAATGAAATTTCTTTTACGCTCTTAAAATGAATGATCCATTTACAGCCTGATTCCACAGAAGAACCTTTTAAAGACCCACAAATACCTTTCTACTATTCTCTACTTCTTTACAAAAAGAAACTAACTGAGGAAACTAAATGTAGTCTCACGTAGCCATATTTTCAGACTGACGGCAGAAGATCTGGGAACCTTGGCTGCTTTGAATGGCCAATCAATCAACCACAATCAGCAACCAATCAAGTTTTGTTTTGTTTTGTGGTGTGTCATGTTTAGGGGCGTGGAAATGTCACCACAATAACAGAAACTCTCTGACGTATTTTCAAGAGTCTATGCCATGAACTTTACACATTTCACATACTTTTATAAATGTAGCATTTAGTTGATCCTGATAAGCGCTCACTGTCATAGTTGTAAACGCGACGGCTTTCTTCTTCCATAAGGGGGTTTGACATCATGGCATCTTTGTTTCCAGAACACTACAAGTCTCCCGGAAATTCTGAATTCAACCAATCAGATGACGATTTTGAAACTCCTAAAGTGTTTCCAATTTTGTGTGCCATAAGCATCAGATGTTCAGCCAACGGCTCACGGGTGTGACTTCTGAGGCTGAGACTACTATAAATGTAAGAGTAAAAACCTAAATTTACAAAAAAAAAAACCAACAACTTATGACATAATTCAACCCCCAAAAAATGAAAATTGTATCTTAATTTACTCACCCTAATGTCATTGTCAAACATGTATGATTTTATTTCTTCTGTGGAACATTAAAAAAAAAAGATTTTGACGAACACTGGGGTCCGAACAATATTGAGCCCCATTGATTTTAAATAAATATTTTCAAAAAAGATTGTATTTCTTCATACAGGTTTGGAACAACATGAGGATGAGTAAATGATGACCAGATGTTAATTTTTATGTGCTATCCCTTTAAAAACCTTGCAGAGAAAGATGGTTCTTGATAATTAAATGGTTTCTGTCAAATCAATGATATTAAAGAAGCATTCAAGAACCTTTATTTTTATTGATTCAAATACTGTGTTTTATAAACCGGCACAAAATACCTTACATGTAGCCCAAAACATAGAATAACTTCTCCTGCATGTGCCTCTGTGCCACAATATCAAGATTTTCACGCAGACTTTCATCTTGTCAAGACAATGAACAAGAAAATGTGTCCCTCCACTAACCAGACACCCTACCTGCTGAGGTCACAGAAGAGAATGGCGCACTGAGTTGGTAACAAAACACACCAAAAAAAACAGTCCTGACACTCTCTAGAGAGGCTGACAGCTAGTTTGCAATGAGACTTCAGAGACAGTAGCATTTAAAAAGCAAGTCAGGAGCATTTTAGCAAGGCTGGCTTCAACATTACGCCAATTTATTTTTTTCTCTCCACTGAAAGACTGCATTCATTTTTGCTCTGTTTTGCAGGATGGAAACACTGTAATTGTGGATTATTTTACCAATCACTCTCTTTGATGGCTTCATGAAAACAACCCACTCTCTCACCTCCCACTCAACTGAAACACTTTCAGGCCTTTGAGAGTTTAACAAAATGTTTGAGGAAGTAGATTTTGAAAAAATGAGTAATGTACTTCGATATTAATTGAGAGAGTGCTTTTCCCTTTTCTTCGATATTGATTACTGTCTTGGTTCAAAGGGCCAAATGATATTTATCGTTCATTTCTTCTGGTGAAACCTGAATGCACTCCACATCTTATGGTCTTAATTTCTGCAGTGTAGTGAGAAGTGATCTGACTAGTGTTTTTGCTTATTACTTTATCACACTTCAGCTATAAATTGGACTCAAGCATTATTCCTTTCCTTCATTTCATTAAGCCAAAGGGTTTTCACCCCTTACTGACAACTTGACAATCTACTACAAATAGGCATAGATACTTTTGAGACTTTGTTTTCATTTACCCACTTCAAATGAAGAGCGTAGAAGATTTTGACATTCCAGTTGATTTGGATGACATATTGGATGCCAAATTAATCTATTTTTCGTCATCCGAATCAATTGGAATGTCAAAATCTTGTATGCTTTTCAGTTTCTGCGCTGTTAACAAGCACCTGTTTTGGCCTTCCTCTATCAGAACATATTGACAGAACATGAAAGATAAATGTGGTTCCTGGTTTTACCTAGAGCATAAACCTTGCCCATAATTCAGAGCCTATTGCTTACAGCCAATTGTATGAGTGGAGAGAATACTAATTTCTCTTAGTACCGCGGTAAAGCTTTGATGTTTGTGCTGTCCTTGTGCTTAGAGTGTCTGTGTGCGCTAGACCTTTGCCGGAAACCACAGGATACACACATGAAAATAACAAATTAACAAATATAAATGATTAGGTCTTTAAAAGGAAGATGTCATCACTTTCTCCCTCTTTGTTCAAGGCTGGGTGTTCACAGTGTTAATTGCTCATCTTTTATAATCAGCTGGGTTCGTTTACCAGAACTGACACTCTACAATTGTGCTATTGTCCCTCTAGTTAAAATGAATATTAACAACAGACATATTCTGGTTTGTTAGTGTAATGTCCAAAATAACAACTCAAACAAATGAACTGAACATGTTCATACAAAAAGCTGGGATATTTAGTGGTATAGTTCATCCAAACATGAAAATGTTATCATTCACTCACCTTCATGTCGTTACAATCCATATGCTTTTCTTTTAGTCTGAAATTAAGACAAGTAAATAACTTAATTTTCTTGTCCTTTTGAGGGCTTGAATTGTCATCTATTTTTACTGTATGGAAAGAGCATGTGTTCAATATAAGAAAACAAACTAAAAATGTTTCGGAATGAAATGAGGGTGAGTAAATAAAGACAACATTTATTTCAGATTCGATTCAGTTATAAGATTAATAATAATACATTTTGTTTATAGGCACCTTTAATGACACACAAGGACACCTTACAAGGATAATAAATATACTATGTGCCCACATAGTTATGAATGAATGAATGTGTTGTTGTATGCCACTATCCTATGTTCTAATCTATAAAATCTATATTTTAGAGGGATTTTTTCTTGTTCTATTTCTACCTCTTGTAGTCTGAGTGGTCTATAAACATCTCTTGTTTTTTTTTTTCTTAGTGAATGTCGTTATGGTCCTACTGTTGTCTAGCTGCAGTGACAGGGACCTTTAAACTAAATAGAACTTGGACTTGAGTTTGGGGAGAAAAGCATAGAATTGCGTCATGGCAGTGATATGAATGGAGCTCTGATTTGATCCTCCGTGTCCATAGGACTCCAATCAGCCTCCATATAGTTAGACAGTAGGTACAGACCTCATTACACTGCAGGAGAGTCAGTCATCATAGATATCCTTCCCAACAATAGAGACCTGAATGTACTTTAACTCCAGAGCACAGAACAGAGTGAACAGATGGAGTGGCAGAAAGGAAAATGCCACAATTTGGAACACACATGTACACATGAAACAGGACAGGAACATGGGTCACAAGAATTTGATGCTTTTAAGCTGTCAGTATTGAATTTAACAAGAAACCGTACATGGCACAAAATTAGAGGGTTGCCTCTTTGTTGTCACATGGAGAATGATGAGCCACAGACATGAAGCCACTAACAAATTCATGTGAGATACAGTAAAACAGTGTCATATATATAAGAACTGCCAGTGTCATAGTACGAATTATACTGGTTCATTAGCCACTGTAGGGAACCAACGAGAAGAACAAAGTGCAGTAAATGGTAAAACTGTTTGCACTACAAACCAGTTTGTTCATAATTAAGATAAAGTGCCCCTATTATGGATTTTTGAAAATTACCTTTCATGCAGTGTGTAACACAGCTCTAAGTGAATGAAAACATCCTGCAAAGTTTTAAATCTGAAAGTGCACCATGATTAAAGTTATTGTCTCTCAAAAGAAAGAGTTGACTCTGAATCGTTGAAACGAGTCTTTTTTAAAACGAATCCCAAGCCGTTTCATGTTGATGTCAAAATGAAATATTAACATATTGCTCGCCCACTTGTTGGTCTTTTCGCGTTGGTCTGTGTCACGGTGCACACAGCAAGGATGAACGAGGAACACGGAGACAAGGATGTAAACTCAAATAACAGTCTTTACTTCAAACAAGGCAAGGCAGGGCAAGACAAGGCAAGGTAGACACAGACAGGAACACCAGGGAGTAACGAGTAGACCAGACGACACGAAACTGAACAGGCAGGATCTTGAATACACAGGTTAATTACACAGACACAGCTGGAAAAGAATTAACTAATAATCACACTAAACAAGGACAGGAAACAAACCAAATAAGGACACAAGAGGAGAGAACACATGATACCCATGACTGAGGACTTACAGTCTGAATGAAAATGCAAATTCATTCTTAGCCACTAGGTGCCGCTTTTGGAGCTTTAAAAGCTCACAAACACTGCTTTAAATGAAATCGACCAATCACCGCAGATTAGCGTCACGCAAAGGAGGGGTTTGGAAAAATGAATCGTTGAAGGAATCGTTTGGGAGTTGTTGAGCAAATAAGGTAAAAATAAATGCATATTATAAGAAAATGAAAGTGTTTTTTGACCTTGCATGCATGTCAACCTGTTGTTGGGGACTCCCAAAACCAAAATATGAACCTTTCAAAACCCATAATTGGGGCACTTTAAAATAATATGGTAAGACACACCATTTTGCAATAACAAGCAGCAAAGCAAGCTGTTTTGTACAGCTAAAATAGCTGGAAGCGGATGACACTGGAAGCCAGACACATTAAATTTACAAATGGCTATGCCCGCTCGTATGGGAAAAATAAGGTGGATTTTCTCTGTAATATTACATAATAATAATAAATAATTTGTGTAAATTTAAAGAATTAATACAAACAGAAACAGCACCAGCTGTATGGGTAATACAACTAGTAATACAACAACTAGTCATACTAATTATGATATTCAGAGCCTCACTTGTCCAATCAGTTAAAATGACTATTAAATTTAAATAAAAGACATATTCTGGTTTGTAAAAAAGAAAAAAGTATTGGGGGTTTGAACTGCCAATTTTCAAAATCCAATAATTTTGCTAAAAGTCTATATTAGTGTTCAACAAAACAAACTGAAAATAGTTTTTGAATTAAAAGGATAGTTCATCCAAAAATGTAAATTCTGTCCATTACTTATCCTCATGTTGTTCCAAACCCATAAGAATTTTGTTCCATGTTCAAGGCCCAGAAAGATAAGGACATCGTTAAAATAGTCAATGTCCTTACTACCTTTCTGGGGCTTGAACGTGTCAGTTGTGTTGCTGTCCATGCAGGGTCAGAAAGCTCTCAGATTTCATCAAAAATATTTAAATTTGTGTTCCGAAGATGAACAAAGGTCTTACGGGTTTGGAACGACATAAGGATGAGTAATTAGTTCACCCAAAAATGTCAAAAATGACATTTTTGGGTGAACTAAACCTTTAAATGAGGGAGAGTAAATATTGACAGAATTTTCCTTTTTGGGTTAAATTGTAACCGCCCCAGCTATATGGGTACAATATGGGACTTTACAGTCTCCAGTCTGTCCAGGATTACAGGAAACGTTCTGTTAAATGTAGAGAAAAAAAATCACTTACCAATCTTCCCCTGAACGTTCAGGCTGCCTTGGACATGTGCTCAGCTTTCACCTTTCTAAGCTGCTGACACATTAAAGTCCTCGCTCACTTCACCTCCGCGTATTGTCAAACAGGACGTTCCCGTCACATTTCTGTTCCTCCTTTCATTAGTACAGTAAGACCTGAAGGAGGGACAGAGGGTGAGAACCAAAATACCTTTCTCCGAGTCGCCCGGCGTTCTCATTAACACATAAAAGAACCTTAATGAAGGTGTGACCTTGGCAGTGTTTTTGCGAAACCTGTGATTCAACAGTCAAGGTCTTAGGGGCAAGATAAGCCACAGTGCATTTTAATCCCTCCTCTGCTGAGTGGGGCATCTGGTTAAATTACTGCCTTTTCACCTCGTTCCTTTGTAGCGAGGATTTCTGTTTCGTAAGTGCTTTTTTCACTGTAGATCCCCCTACCCAACACCTAAGATCCATCTATTGTGTGATCATATTGAAGCAGACTTAAGCTCCAATCCCAGGCGTCCACGCAACAGCAGAGGAGCATATTCCCAGGAACATCGTCAAAGACCTGCTATTCTGGGCGAGGGAAGGATTATAAAACTTTACGAATGTTTTCCCTCTCTCCAGCCTCTGCGAAAGCTCTTCCTGGTGCTGTTATGGTTGAATATCCAAAAGCAATTAACTTTTTCTTGCTGCCCTCTTGTACCGATGCCCCTTCGAACATCAACTTAGTCCAGGCCACGGTGCTTGAAATCCCAGGTTTCCAAGACAACCAGCCACTAGTTCAGCATCACAACACCAGTTCTTCAACCAGGTTAATGACCAGTCACAGATAAAGCACTGGACGGCCCTTATCTACGGTGCATATAGAGGGCGAATGCAAATACAGCTCATTATTCTTTCGCATCTCCATCTCATATCACAACCTAATACACATGACACTGTTTGCTGTAAATAAAACCAAGCCACTTTATACACTCTCATGCTAACAATGAACTCTTTGAGGTCTGGTGTTGCAGCACACTTGGGATCTTAAAAAGGTGCCACTCAGTGACACAACTTCTTTTTTGTCACTTTGGTGCGGTGTCACACGGTTCACCTTCAGGCATCTGAGAAAATAACAGCCCTCTCATCCCAAACAGACCGAGAAATGTTGTATGATGCAAAATGGAGGAATAATGTGCAAGAGAATCAAATGAATCCAAACAAGGAGAAGCTGAAGTGAGAGTTACGGAGGCATAGACGTCAAGCTCAAACAAATAAGCATTGCCTACTAGTGTTGTACGGCATAGATTGTAGTACTCAAGTCTCGAAATACTGCCAGTGTCACGGTATTTTCCAAACGGGATTGCAGGAACACAAGCCCAGTAATGGTAGCAGCATGGAAATAATAAAAAAAAGTTTTGGGAGTACAATTCTTTCAGTTGAAGATTTAAGGGATTTTTTTTTTAACAAACTAATTGTAATATTCATTGTATAAATAATAATAACAATAATAATTAAAAGTAAATGTAATATAATTATTATTAGTATCACAATTAGAAGATTATATCACTATAATAATAATAAAATTATTAATCAACATTAATTAATTCTAATTTTATTAATAACATTTTAATATTCACTTAATAATAATAATACAATTATTAATCAACATTCATTTTAATTAATTTTCATTTTATTATAACATTTTAATATTCACTTGTAATAATACTAATAATAATAACAATATAGTTATTATCATTATTATTATTATTAGATTTTTTTCTTTTTACTGTGGTAGTAGAAGCCGTATTTGTAGTAGAAATAATAATAACAAATTGCTATTACTATACTATTTTTTCATTTTATTAATATTTTAATATTCTAGTTATTATTATACATATCACACAATTTGAATATTAGTTTTTCCTATAACAATTCATTATATTCACTTTTTAAAACTAAAATTTTAATATTTACTGTAATAATAGTAAGAAATAACAGTAATTAATAGTAATAATGATTATGATGATGATTAAAAATAATGATTGCGTATAACGATTTTTAATATTCACTATAATTGTTATTATTACTAATGCTACTGATTATGATGATTATTATTAGTTTTTAACTTCATTAGTAGTAGCAGCAGTAGTAGTAGCAATAATAATAATTTGTATTATTAATTCTGGTATTACTAACATTTTGTTTTCATTTATTAATATTTTAATATTCTAGTTATTATATTACAAGTTAAATATTTTATTGCACAGTCAATAACAATTTCCTATATTTACTATAATAATAATAATAATAACAATAATAATAATAATAATAATAATAATAATAATAATGTTTTTACAGTGCTCATGCCTTCAACTTAATAATCCTGTTTCTGGTAGAACTCTCAACATGCTGTACACAGAGACTTTGAGGAAGTCTTAAACACTTCTTCTGCATGTCTGCATGAGAGATGCAGCACTGTGAATTTACGTAAGGCCCGAGCTCAGCTTTGTAAAACCAGAGCGCTGATTCTGTATCAGTCTATTTTGACCTTTCTGCCAGATGGCATTACAGTGTGTGGTGTTCGGAGCCAAGCTGACGATGGAGGTGCACAGCCTCGGGCTCTGACGATTGGCATACTCATCTCTCTCCATGCAATGAGTTTGACATTACGCCCCTTCCTCACCCCAAACAGATCTGCACAGAAACATGCTTATATAACAACATGCACAGTGAAGAACAAATCTGTCTCCAAAGTCACTGCAGGAGTTTAGAGTGACCTAAAATACACCGGGTAAATCAAGACACCAAATGCAGGAATACAGGAGTTCATAGTTACATTGTCAAAATATGCATTTGCATTCACAAAACAACCTTGTGATTGCATAATACTGTACATCTCCAACAATCCCCCAGAAGCACTGAGAAACAGACTGCATCTCACAGATGTATCGTTCAAAGGAGAGATCATAACTATGTGTGTTATTTTTATAACAAGATGTGATTAAATATTTTTTTATAACTGGATGTATACGTAATGCTTACTGCTGTAATATGTACAATGTAAACAAGACCCCACGTGACTGTCTGGTTTTGTAGTGCATTCAAAGGCTCAGGATGAAATGAGAAATGCATGACCTCCCTGGTGAAAATATCTAAAAGAATTCACCTGGAAGACACATAAATGCTAAATATTGGTTTCTGCAGTGTATAAACGGAGCAAAAACATTTTGCAGACACCAACAATGCATGACTTTTTTTTTTTTTCTTTTTTTTACAGAACAAGAACAAAACAAAAAACAGCTGTAAATGCAAAACAAACAAACAATAAACAAACAAATAAATTTGCAATGTTTCAATAAACAGGTCAATAAATGAATGTCACTAAATAAATAAATGTCAATAAAGTCTAAAAATTAATAAGTAAAAAAAATACACTTGCAATAAACATTTTGCAAAGTCAATAGATAAATGAAAAAGTCAATAAATCTATAAATATGTCAGTATGTCAATAAATAAGACAGTCAATAAATGTCAATAAGTGAAATACATAAATATGTAAATAAGTCAATACATAGGTCAATATTTAATAAGTCAATAAATAAATCAGTCAAAAAAAATAAATGAATGATTGATTGATTGATTGATTGATTGATTCTAGCATTCCACATAATCAAACACATATGATTAGTGACCACATTCATTCCAACAGACACTCACATTTTAGAAAAAAACTACAGCAACCCTAATCCTATCTGAACCAGTAGATGAAATAACAGACATCCTACATTAATACATGCAATGCAAACATCATTTAGAAAACAAATCCTGTACAAATAGTGTTTTAAATCTGTCATTATATGAAACCCATCGTACGAGTTAAAAGATATATGTGCATAGATTTGACAATTATGCAGAGCATTTCCATTCATTCCACAGCCAAATTGGAGATCAGGGTAAACCTGCATGGATCTTTTATCACATTCTGAGGATAAATGAGAGCTCTTTCAGTGAGGCTGCAGCATATCATTTACTGGGGGTGTAATGAGAAGGCTCAGGGAAGGCAATTAACATTTAAAATGAGAATCAGCTCATTGGAGATGGCAGTGATGCCACGGGCCCCTGTGTGCTGTGAGACTTAGCAAATATTTGACAAATTCTGGACAATAAGAACAAAAGGGAGGGTCAAGAATGTCCCGTTGTCTCTACGGGCACACTGTGCATTAATTTGAACATTTTACATTTTAAATTTCAGTCACTCTTTCTGAAGGTCCCTAAACAAAGTCTGTGCGAAGCGCATCCATCTGAGAGAGGACAAGATTTGAGCAACAGTTTGTGAGATAATGCACTCATGCTGCTCAGCCTTGTCCTGTGCTGTCTGCTACACATTTCATTCCAACAAGCACAATGTAGATTATAGAGAAAATACAGGATTGCAAACTAAAAGGGACACAGCAAATACTACAAACAAGTACAGAAAATCCACAGCAGCCTTCTCACAATGATTAATACAATTTATGATTTTGGATATTCTTTAATGCAATGTTATTAAGGACATTAAAATAGATTGCAGCATTTTTTTTAACTTGTTACCCATTTTACATTGGTGTTTCAGAAGAGAGCTCAGAACCGCAGGAATGTTTATTGTAAAGTAAATAAATATTTAAATATTTGTAATAATTTTTTCATTGTATTTATTATTTCATTACAATTATATATGAAAAAAGTAATTTTTGCAAAACAAACAAACAAAAACCATCTCTTTCTCTCTCTCTCTCTCTCTCTCTCTCTCTATATATATATATTACTTCTATAAATACAATCCACCCCGCCCCATGATTTTTCAATTATTTCTGTAATTACATCCGTATGTTGTTGTTTTGTTTTTTTACATTGTTGATGTTATTATTTTGCCTTTTGGTCTTTGGCCTTTCAAATTTATTTTGAAATTATTTATTTGGAAAAGCTTGTTACATTTGTAATAATTTTTCTCTTAGTTCAGCCTTTTGCGTTAAACAACAATTGTTAAACTGGATTAATAAGATATATATATATATATATATATATATATATATATATATATATATATATATATGTGTGTGTATGTGACCCTGGACCACAAAAGCAGTCATAAGCGTCAATTTTTCAAAATTGAGATTTATACATCATCTGAAAGCTGAATAAATAAGCTTTTCATTGATGTATGGTTTGTTAGGACAATATAGGACAATATTTGGCTGAGATACAACTATTTGAAAATCTGGATTCTGAGGGTGCAAAAAAATCAAAATATTGAGAAAATCGCCTTTAAATTTGCCCAAATGATGTTCTTAGCAATGCGTATTACTAATCAAAAATTAAGTTTTGATATATTTACGGTAAGAAATTTACAAAATATCTTCATGGAACATGATCTTTACTTAATATTCTAATTATTTTTGGCATAAAAGAAAAATCGATAATTTTGACCCATACAATGTATTTTTGGCTATTGCTACAAATATACCTGTGCTACATAAGACTGGTTTTGTGGTTCAGGGTCACATATTATCAGTTATATATATATATATATATATATATATATATTACTTCTACAGAAGCATATTAAATCAATAGGCCACTTGAGGCTGTACAGTGATTTTACCCTAAAAGACACCAATGTTCAATAAACACTTAATTGATTTTTTTTATTTATTTAAATTTGTTATTCATAATTATTGGAATAAACAGTTCTTCCATACTAATTATTCTAGCCCCAAGCCATTCGCAGTTGCCAAGCAACACATCAACTTGGCACATTAATATAGAACGTGCAGTCACAGGTGTGAGTTTATAGTCATTTTACAGCTTGGCTTTGAACGTGACTCATCTAATCAGAATTTACAGTTGGAACTACAAGATTCATAAAGCATCATTTAACAACCTCAGAGCTCATGGTGGGTCTGTCTCTAAAGGTTTAAGCTATACTTTCATCAGATTTTTACTGTTGCAGCAGGCCTGTACTGTATTGTGGCACAAACTCTCTGTATCATAACTACATGTCTCCTAAAGACTGTGGATTTGTTTCAGAACTTTTTTTGTGCAGGTAGAGCAACCCAGCCAAGAGCCTAGCCCCGTATTTCACAGCCTGTCCTTCACTGCTCAAGTCTGAAGGACATGAGATCCTGTGAATGGCCAATCAATCAATCTCCTGCAGAGGAACAACCTCTCATGATGGGAGGTTTCTCAGTTTACTCATCTCCTGCTCAGTGTCATACGAGCCAGACAGTGTGACATGAGCTCTGCTCCGAAACCTAGTGAGCTGATTTGCTGTCTACTGTCTGTATAAGCAGCTGCATTCTAAGGCAGAAACCTCACAGAACCTCCTGACTGATTTGCACGATTAAATAGCCAAAGAGTTTGAGGTGAGCACGTTGCTAAGCTAATGCAACTAGGCTTATTGGAAAAAAAAATGTGCCTCTACCTACTGCACTGTATTGCTAAACTCCAAAAACATACTATACATACAATTCACTGCATTTTCTAGTTAAAATGAGCACTAGTGGCAGTAAAACACCAACAACTTTTATTCCTGTTTACACAAATTATGACTACAGGGCAGATTAGCTACTAATAAAGACTTATTTTCACACCATTTCCTTCACAATATGATCTACATACACTTTTACAATAGTGTGAACTAATACATTTTGATGTTTGCATCACATACTTTAAGCAGGTCCACATGTAAACTTGCTCAGTAGCTCACCTGATACAACACTTGCAATTGCGGAGCGCTTGGGTATAAATCCGGTGAAACATGAGTCACAATAAAAGCATGGCTGCTTCAGTAAACACGTTTTTATCTCACATTTACTTTTGCTCACTCCATCGGTTAGGTTTATGGTACGATTTAGTGAAGGTAGTATGTTATTTCCAAATGCAACAGAGCATTAACGTTTTAGCACTACTCATTGGACATTTTATTTCCAAACTGCTGCAATAACTACACCCAGATTCACGTTCAAATGTCTCACATAAAACTGAATGTGCTTTTAGCATCCCTCACTGGAAATTTCACTTTGAAAGTGTCACAAAACATACAAGAAGCAGTGTAATATCATTTTCGAAAAATGTCGCCACACTACAAGGTTTTTTTCCAAAGAGCCTGGGTTCAACACAAATATTACAGGCATAGCTGATCCAAATTCTCTCGTCATTTACTCACCCTCATGTTGTTCCAAACCTGTATCAGCGTCTTTCTTTTGTGAAACAATCATTTTTGGATGAATTAATCCTTTAAAGAAAATAATCAATTTATAATTACATTGTACTCTTTTTATCTATAAATTTCAGTATTGAATGAAATATATAAGTTTATAATAAAGATTTTTCACCCTAATTCACCATGATGGGTTTACTTATTACCTGAGCGCAAAGTAGTATTCTGGATTTGCCTTCTCCACAAAGGAAAAATGCAATGTTACCTTCGAATTTGGCTTCAAATTTAGGCTTTTTAGAAAATCTTTTAGAAAATCTTTCAGCTCACTTGATTTAAGAATAGAGCAGTAGATGATTTTGCAAAAAAAAAAAAAAAAATTAATTAATTAAAATAAAAAAATTCAACACAAAAAGATCATCTAACCTAAATAAATGTTTCACACTCACAAGCCTGCAGAGCACATACCAGAAAATAAAATACTTAGAATTATTCAAAGTGGCACTGAAAGATGTTGATTGACAGCCAGTTAACTTAGCACTATTTGGTGCGTGCAAAAGCCAGTCCCAATCTCGCAGGTTGCCCCACTTGAATGGGAAGATACACCCGTCCATGACTGGAGATTCCCTTGAGAGACAGGCAGTGGGGTTCAGAGTTACGGAGGTAATGGTGGGGGGTGGGGGAACAAAGCAACATTTACAAAGAGAGAGCGACTGCTTTCTTTTCTATTTCCGTCCTGCCTAAAATCGGCTGAGCGATGTGAAGCTGTAGCATGTCTGTTCTAGTAAACTTCAAACTCGGCTTTCCTTTTTTCATTGCCGCTCTCAAACAGTGAACTGACAAATGTGATCTTTTGTCAGTAACAAGAAGCTTTGTTATGGAAGTTCCACAAGCAAAAATAATTTGCTTAAAAGCTGCAGGAGCATTTTGGGTTGTAGGGCACATTCTGAAGCGAGAATACAATTGCAACCAATTCAAATCTAATGTGGCTGACTGAAGAAAAAGGTTAACAGTGCCGTTGCCAGTACAACATTGAATCTGCAACAATGAGAGCGCGGGAACTGTGGGACACCTTTCAGCTAGAGCAGCCAGTTTAACAAACAAACAATTACATGCATTGTTTGACTGAAATGAGAAAGCCCTTTTTTCGCTGTTCGCACATACAAAGGGTCACTAATTATTTCAATTCACGTCTTTACCATAAAAGCAGCCCTTATGGAAGAATCTCCCAGGGTGTCCATAAAAATGTGAATGAACTATATCATAAAAATGAGGCCGTAATAGAATTGCGATCACATCAGTTAAGAGAAGTAAATTCAATCTTTTTGTATTCAGGATGAACAGTGATGCTGTTTTGGTTGTTGCTGCTCAACAGTTTTGAGGTATTACACAGGCAACGATAACCTTCTATACATGGCGGTCAGGAAATCCTCCTCTATTGCAGCACAAAGAAAGCAATGGCTTTCTTGAGCTGCCTTCAGATCCATCTCATGATGGGCGTACAAAACAGATCAGAATAAAACAAGCCGGAGTGCGATGCAATATTTCCTCCGAGGCAGTAGTATAATGGCCTGGATCTCGGCTGTGATAGATTTTTCTTTGACGGCGCTTAAAGAAAATTTCCACGCTATCAGGATTCCATCTGTAAGCACAAACAATGGCAAGATGGGTCGCCGCCTAGTTTATTTGTTTCGCGTTTGTTCTTCATTCCCGGTGGGTAATAGTTTGCAGAGAAGTGTCATTGACTAAAACAGACAAACATTTAAGCTGAGAGGTGCCTTGACTGTAAAACAGTCTCTGAAGCCACCGCTATTGATTTCTTGTCCAGGGTGCACAAACAGAGGGCCAGGGGAGACTACCATCTTTATCGGTGCCTTCCATCTCCACTCTGTCTGATAGGTTCGGTCATGAGCCCCGGGTAACGGTTTTGTCCTCTACATACATGGATGACGCTAAAACCCCACAGCATTGTTTAGCGCCCGTGCTTACGGTTCTGAACTAATGGACCGATACAGGCAGACCAGGCAATAGAGCGATGGCAACAAAAAGCAATTCAGAAGGACACCCGGTATTTAAAAATGTCAGCTTCACTAAAAGGATGATTTCTCGTCTTGAAAGTTTTGCAGTTAAAGGTCAAGCTGTTTTATACTCTGTTATATGGTGCTGTAAGACTTTAGAAGTGTGTGAGTAATACCATAAAATTCACAATGAAAATGAACTTCGATGAGCTTTTGACTAAAGCAGTACTTTATAGAATACTTGAGCCTGACTCTTGCCATTTTGCATCTTTGCTTTGCAAAGACATGACACTACATTTTTCTTATCTATTATTTAATTTTAAAAAATACATTAAAATGGAATTCACATGTACAATGAATATACATGTTTAATTTATTTTAAAAGACTATTGACGTTTCTTAGGGGCAGAAAAAACAAAAACTGTCCTCACATAATAATGAAGAAAAAGCCTAATTAAAAATTGAAATTGAGGGGGAAAAAGTTATTAATAATTCTTACAATATTGTGTTTATGCTTATTAATATATGAAATATTTATTAAAAACAACACTAAATATCCTTAATGATAATGTTTAAAATGTGAACACAGATGTATTCAGAGTGTAAGAAAAACACGACAAACAAGAAACAAGAAAAACACCATATAATATTTCTAAATAAAATTTAGAAATATTATAAAATTATAAAAAGACACACACACACACACACACACACACACATATAAATATATATATATATATTAGGGGTGGCACGGTTCGCGGAAAAAAACCGAACCGTACGGTTCTCCTCTCACGGTTCGGCACGCGCTAAGACCGCGGTTCATCTTCAGTCTGACAACGCATCTGCAATATGGTTTGTAATAACACGTAAAAAAAAAAAAGAAAGAAAAAAAAGGGTTCTGCTAATGTGCGCTTCTGTTGATGGATGGGCATTCTGGCTTCCCAGTACATCACAACAACAGCGATTTAAAAAAAAAAAAAGTGGACAAACCATTCACTCTTGTTCAATGCGAGTGTCGTATGCTGGAATATGAACAGTCATTAATTCCGTCATTACCCGGGTGCTGATAGCGCGCGCGCTCGCGCGCACAGATGAGACCTGAACAGCCCCTGTTGATATCTGTATTTAAACCAAACTCATGTAAGCTTTGCCAGTTTAAACATTTAAGAGCCAGTGGACACGAGCTCGCGCGCTCATCAGAAGCGCCGGCAAACCCGCCTCAGAACGCGCGCGCAAATATTAAGCTCTTTCTGAGGTATTGTGTTTGAATGGACAAATCTACACAAACATGTCAAAATGCCCGTCTTGCAAGTATCATATATAGCAGATATAGCCGGCTGAACGTACAGCGTCAGTGCACTGGATCAGTGCATTCTCTTAAAGTGACAGCACTTTCTTAATATTAATCAAACAGCAACAACAAAGAAATCACTCACTGCTCTTGATTGGATCGCTTTTGTAACTTTAATAAAGATTCATCTTTAATTTATACAGTCAAATATGCAATGCTGTTTTACATTTGATCACTTTATTCAATTTCTTTACCTAAAAACTAATGCTATAGACCTACCTTAAAAAAAACCCCCTGAAAATCACGGTTTATTTTATTTGTTTCTTTACTCTATTTTATTTAGTTGAGCTTGTAGTTAGATAGATTATTCTTATTTTCTTTATTTTTATTTGACAGTATAGTTTTTCCATAAACATACAGAACCGTACCGAAACCGTGACTCTAAAACTGTGATACAAATCGAACCGTGAAAAAGTTGAACCGTTCCACCCCTAATATATATATATATATATATATATATATATATATATATATTATGTATATTTTCTTGTAAAACATACAACAATAATCTTTGTTTTCTTTACAACTTAGATTTTTTTGGCAGTGTATGAAAGCAACATGAATACAAAAGGTGTTTAACTAGATTTTTTTCCCCTCTTTTTTATTGTGGACATGCTTGTGTGTCATTGATCCAAATAATCTCAATAAGAACAGAGCGCAGCTCCTCCAAACTCACATTAGTTGGCCATCAAGTTATTTTGTGATAACTGACATCACGTTTGACCAAACAAGCTAATGATGCAGTAATTAAATTTGACAGCACACATACTAAATTATGAGAAATGAACCTGATAATTCGCAAACATCCTTCAAGGCATCATCCGTACCATTAAACAAACTTTCAAGTCATTTTTCGAGACATATCCATCTCTGAGGGGAACACATAATGAAGACTGACCCAGAGAGAACAACTGTCAACATGAGGAGAAGTAGTTCTCTCCATTCTTCACGTGAGAGGCATCTCCCGGGCCCCGCAGAGAGCTGTCAAGCACTTGAAGAGCACACGCGGTGCAAAGAATAACTCAATTTGTAGAGAAGCCATCAGGCGAACACAGTAAAATAAATATATAAAAGGGAGGCACAGGGCACATGGAACGAGACACCTGTTTCCACTTGAATACACGGTGACAGGTAAAGAGAGGTGGCCCTCTCTGAGGAACAAGGGCTTTAAAATGGCTACATGATGACAGGGTAGAGACAGCTTGGAGTCTCTACCCTGCAAGCAATTCCTAGGGTCTCAGATAACAAACAGATTCTAATAACTTAAGGAGGGTGAGGACAATCATGGTGTAATTGTTTCTGCGCAAAGTAAAACATATTTGGCTGCTTGTAAAGTAATGTTATGAGGATAAATGCATTTAATGCTATATTAAAAGTTAAAGTTATAATGACACTGTAAAAAATGTTTTGATCATTATGTTCAACATGAACTCATTAGCAAGGTATTTATATATAAAGCATGGTTGTAGCACACATACATTTTTATGTGTTTGCACAGACACTGAAATAAATTTTTAACATATGATAGAATCTAGACCTAGTGGTCGACCGATATATCGACTGATAATTGGCAAATTATTTGCATGGGCTGATATATTTTTCTGTTTGGCCAATAAGTGTCAGAAGCAAGACTTTTATACTGACTATGCCAGGGTTTTTATTTTACAAGTGTATTTTTTAAATCGGTCAAATTATTTTTTTGTTTTGATTAATTTTCCAATTATTTATTTCTAATTTAGTAATTATTTTGTAAAATAAATAGAATTTTCATTACATGTGCTATTTACTTCACTTTATTCACTTATTTACGGCTTTAAATTAAATAGTGTGATGTTATATACAGTATACTGGCCATTGTCCAGCCTGCTCTCTAAGAAATTGGCATCGATCAAAAAAACCGACCACTACATGTACAATGTAAGCATTTTATGTATGAACAAGTTCAGAAACATACAAAAACTTTTTAAGTTTACAGAAAACTGAATTAATGGAATGAAAAGGGTAATTTTATTGGCTTAAAAAGGAGCTATACTGTATGATAGTATATTGTAAATAAAATTGATATTTGATATTTATATATTCATAAAGTGTTCATAAATATTTGTATCTAAAGCTGTGCATACACAAATAAATATTTTACAATACAATGCACATCCATGTTCCACATACATTTAAAAAAATATATCTGTAAATATTAGGAACAAATATCTACAAATACTTATGATATCAGTTTATTACAACAACTTTACTTATTAATTCATTCATTCATTCATTCATTCATCAGTAAGTATATATGTACAAAAAAGGTCACAAAGTACAATGAAGTTAACAGAAAATATGTAACTTTAGCAGCAATTTGTTTATACTTAAAACTTTAAGGCATGATTAAACTTACATTTTCAATGTTTACAGTGTTTACAGTAAAGGGACAGGAGTTCATTAAGTTTTTATCATCAGGTGATCTTAGCGAAAACCAAAATGGCAGGTGCCATTCAACTGTTATGACACACAAAATAAACTCTACTGCATTTTATGTTGTTATTGACTAACCTTAATAGTCCCATTGATTCTGTTCTCTAGGGTCATCACATAAAACTACTCAATTAAAAACACAAATTATAAAAGGCCGACTGTCTAGGGGCAAAACTGCTCTCATGCTTGGCTAAATCAGTCTGTTTACTGTACACTACCCTGAGCATTTTGCAAAATAACAAAGTTAACAATGTAGCCTCATCTCCCTATTGGAAACACACTGAATACTGGTCATACGTGCCACAAAGCAGCCTCAGTTCTGCTGAGAAAACACAACCAATCTAATTACACTGGATCATAGACATCTGACATACCAAAGCTGGTCAGAGTTTTCATTTTCAGCTCTGGATTTGATGACAGACAAATCCTTTTAGACCGATTTCATTGCACCTATTGATCCCGAAGAGCTGGAGTTTATGGGATGAAAGCAGAGAACGCCTCAGTTCTCTTGTTTCTCATCCCACTCACACAAACAATGCTCTGTTTATCATTACCTCAAGTCACAAAGATTTCGTTTAATCATAATATTCATGAGACGTCAGTCGACTGTGTGGGAATGACCTTGGCTTCATCATTCAGAGAGCTCAGAGAGTCAGGCAATATCAAAGGGGACCCAGTCCCAGAGATCTAGGGCAGAGACATCACCCCCATCCGTCACAGGCCCCGCTGTGGAACCGGCTCTCTGGGGAAGAAATTAGACATTACTGCGTTTCTTTA
>JAFVLL020042185.1:0-14948 GCA_021397915.2 Tor tambroides
AAATCAACATTTTCTCGGGGGAGCATGCCCCCGAACCCCCCTACCAATCTCCATTTTGGGACCTCGGTATTTATACAAACCTGCGTACGGCCCTGTAAGTATATATTACTCAGTAACAAGGAAGTGCAACCTAGCAATGTTTTAACATTTGAAAATAGATCCCCATTTATATTAATTTTACAAAAAAAAAACTTTTATGAGAAATGGATCAAAACGAGGCAAGTTTATGGTTGAAAATAGAAGAAATCTCTGCCAATGAGCTCAGAAAAAGGGAAGACAAGTTTTCATTCCCAACTGACAGATAATTGTTCTTGTAAATCCCTTCATTTTTGTTCAGTTTCTCAGAAAACAAAACTTCACTTGTTTATTTTGCATCTCATATAAATATATCTTGATTTAAGGATCTTTAGATATCTGTGCTGGAAAGCAGACAGAAATACTCAAGGAGATGTTTATTTTCTGCAGTGCATGCAACATTTTATTTTAGTTTTTTAGACTTTTTAGATTTAAGAGTCTCTGCTCTGATTTAAGACCTTTTTAATTTGTGAAAACATGAATTAAGGCTTTTAAGACTTTTTAGAAACCCTAAAGTGACGCAGCTGAACGCCTTGAAGTCTGAGTGTGATGTGATGAAGTCAAACACTAATGAAAACTCTTCTATTTCAGCTGTTTCTTTTTTTAATAGATTCCAGCGTTTAACTGTTGAGTGTTGCATCATGGGATGCTTTTAAACAGGTCATGATGCTTTTCCTTCACTATCGACTACAGATGATGCATTCAATATTACATTGCTATACTGCAATGCATTAAAGACATTTTGATACATTTTGCAGAAAACAAGATGAAATTTCACTTCTCAAGTAATTGTGTCTTGATTTTAAGAAAGTTTAGATATTTGTACTGGAAAACGACAAAAATAGCCTACAGTCATACAATCAATTTTTTGCAGCACATCTTTTGTATGGAGTGCATTTAATTATTCATGTATATTGGTTTTACTTCTACCTGCTCTTTAGGATAATAATAGACTTTACTGCAATTCAGTTGTGGATAAAGAGTCAGTTCAGCAATAATTTAAAGATTTAAAGGAACAAAGACAAAACATCAAACCATTTTCTGTCTCTTCAGGTCTGCAGCAGTGATTCTGAGTATAAAGTTGAAATGTTTGTGACAGATGTTGATCTGCAAACACTGGATGCAGAAGCGTGGCCTGATGAACATTGTGAGTCGGTTCGGTGGATCAGGCAATCGCAGAAATCAGTGTGAAGATGTATATTTGTATTTTTTGTCTAATGTAAATAAAACAGTTGAAACAAACGACTGATTGCACTGTGTGAGAAATTTGATGCAAATTATCCTTGTGTAGAGTTGCCATATGTTGATCATTTGCGGGCGACGACCTGAATCGGTTCGTGAATCATGATTCAGTTTGATTCATTCATACAGTTCGATCGCCAGAAACTTCATAAATCGCATCTTTTTGAGAGGCCAAAGGTGGCGAATGTAGTCCCTGTGACTCGGATCAAATGTGTCGATTCACTGAGCTGAACTGCGTGTTTGAGTCACTAGGTGGCGCTAAACGCTCGCGATACGCCTCAAGCCTTCAGGAGCGTCAACGCGTTGCGTTTTCTGACTGGCAACGCGACGCTCTACAGAATGTAAGTGATTTCTGTGTTGCTTTTACTTTTTCATTTATAGCAAGTGTAATTTATAAAACGATCAGTTATTCACTGAGAACTATTACAAATTCAAAGGTACAGTTCATCCAAAAATGAAAATTCTGTCATCGTTTTACTCATGTCGTTCCAAACTTGTATGATTTTCTTCTGTTGAACACAAAAGAAGATATTGTGAAGAATGTTTTGAAGAATCAAGCAGTTGACTTCCTTACACAGTATGGAAAAATATTACTACTCAAAAACTGATGCTGCAACATTATCGACTGATCAGGAGACTGTAACATGAGAAACATGAGTTTCTAATGTCTTCAGATTATTATTTTTTTTGTCCTTCATGCATCAGTTTTTTAAAAATGTTATAATCAGTTAAGCTGATTTATTATTATTATTATTATTTATTTATTTTTGTATTTAATGGTTAAAACTGTCAGGTTGGTGTGATTTATGAAAATATCTGAGATCTTTTTTTTTTAAACTCATATCTGTTAGTTCTGAAACCATCTGCATGATGTAAAATGAACTTTTATCAGATTTTTATGTTTAAGCCACTACATGACCCCTGTGAAGTTTAAAGGTGGGGTAAGTGATTTCTGGAAGCCAGTGTTGGCATTTGAATTCACCAAAACAAACACGCCCCTACCACAAAAGGGTCTCGTCACTATTTTGTTAGATCCGCCCCACTACGCATTACGCAACCCAGGCAATGATTAGTTCTGTGAAACAAAGCAAAACCAATGTTACTCACCTATCGAGAAGAAACAAAGCAACCTCGGCATCCGATCGCAGTTCTCTCCAGCGCTGGAAAGCTGATCCGATATTTACACGGGTCCTACTTCTTGACGTATCGTAACACCGTGTCTACACCGGACGCAAGCGGTGCGGGGGGGATGTGACAAAATAATATAGAACTCACATGACACGCGACACGACACGACTAATCCCTGACAGTAAACTGCTGCCGCGTTCTATTTATGACATATTGACACAAATTTTAACGATTTTCAACGGTTGCTTTGTCGCGTCCAGTGTAGACAGACTTTAGCTGTTGCGGCGCAGTGCACACGGTGCAAGCCCTCTTTTGTTCTGCAGATGTTTTCCTCTTTTGTTTTTTATCCGCCATCTCTATCTTTCTGTCGTTGCTCGGCTCGGCTAATGTCCGTCATATGCACTGAGCGCTCTCTCCTTGCATCATGAGTAGACACGCCCCTTACTGCTGATTGGCTGCAAGTTTGTGTTGGTACTGGACCCAACTCAGTTTTCTAAAGCGTTTTTGAAAAAATACATATACCACCTTTAAAGCAACACTATGTAACTTTTGCTCACGGTTCCCCCATGTGGTCGATAAGCGCAATTGTCTGTTGCCAGTGTCGTAAATACTGTCGCTGTATAAGCTTCCCGTCAGCAGCGCAATACACGTGAATTTGTTGACTTAAGCTGAGAGAACTGGCAAATGCAGAAACCTCGTTTGGAAACCATGTCCACTGACCAAGTAAAGTAGCCCGTGGTACAGTATGTTCTACAAATATTATATAGTTTTATTTATTGTTACTCCAGAATTGAATACTACAATAACACAAAGAACAGTAGTATGTTAGCCTAGTTTAGCTCGCATAGTTCGTATGTAGCATTGTTTGCAAAGGGTGTAATTTGTATAATGGAATAAAATGTTGTCCGCGCAATCATGTAGTCATAATGTCCATAATAGCCTATACATCAGACATTGTCATAAGTTTATAAGGCTGTAAAGTAAAAGAGCCTCTTTATTTGAGTAACAATTCAGTAAAATTAAAAGAAATTTTTTTTTTTTACATTTGCTAGACTCTATTTGGGTAATACATATGTGTATATAAGTGTTTTACATTTAATTTTTAATTTTCTAAAGATGTTTTACTTATTTCAGCATACTTTAACAAATGTCTGGATCTAAGAAACACAAAAATATATTTTTTCAAATTATTCATTCATTCATTCCTTCCCTCCTTCGTCTACAACAATTGCTGATTGAGGAACATGACATTGACCTTCAGGCCTTGTTCATCAACACAGTATGACAAAAATGTTTCCATGTCATCTTGAGAATGAAATATAAACAAAAAGTCATCCTTTGCTTCAGGGAATTCACTCCCCAGGGCCTTCCTGAGTGCATTTTGTTGATCTTAACTGTTCATCTGCAGAAAAGCAGGCTCTGTCACCTCTCCACAGAATAAGCCTCTGTGATCGTGTACCCAGTATTAAGCTGTATGAAGGTCTCTCACAATGGTAGGCTGTTGCACCTGGTGAAGAACAGTATAATATAAAATGTAAATATTGTCATGACTCTGAAGGGATGAGGAAGCAAGTTGCGGGTGAAACACAGAGTTTATTGTTTGACAGACGGAAACACAAACAGGGATGAAATGATGATGAGTGACGCAGGGACCTGACGGACTACACAGCTGAATGGAGGTGATGAGTCGGATCCGAAGGTGGTGGGTGATATCCAGACACGGACGTGGAACACAGCAACACCGACACGGGACAACGACTTCGACACCAGACAGCGGAACGGATGAGAATGGAGCTGGAACAGGCACGAGAACAACACAGGAAGACATCCACAACGATCTGACAAAGGAGAGGAGAAACTGGTGAGTATTTATGGGTGAGTAAAGGAGCTGCAGCTGGCGCAGCTAACGAGGCTCAGCTGTGTAGTGAACGGCGATGGCTCGGCCACGCCCACACACGTCTACACGCACACACATGACAATACACGGGACAAGGAGGAAACAATGAATGAGTGAACCGTGACAAATATATGATGGCACAAACAAATTAAACTATTTATCCAGCTTGCATGCAACTCCTTGATATATGACCATTAAAATAATTTACCTTATCAGTATCCTCTTCAACCACAACTCTTCTGCTGGGTGACTGCATTTCTGGTGGACATTATTTTCACAAATGATGTATTATAGATGAACATTTTTTTCGTAAATCGTTTCAGATGAACATTATTTATTCATATCACCCCAAGTCATCAATTCAGTCATCTCTACACTGGCTGTTAACTTTTGGATCGATTATAAAGTATTGCTACTTACTTACAAAGCCCTAAATGGTTTAGCTATGTATCGAACAAGTCTTCTATCACGCTACAATCCAACACGCTCTTTGAGATCACAAAACTCTGGACTTCTGGTAGTACCTAGGATAGCAAAGTCCACTAAAGGTGGTAGAGCGTTTTTGCATCTGGCTCCTAAATTCTGGAATAGCCTTTCTGATAATGTTCGCGCTCAGACACACACTTTCAGTTTAAATCTAGATTAAAGACATATCTTTTTAGCCAAGCATAATGCACCCTACAACCTCTGCTCCAGTACATGTGATGAAATGTACATTATTATCTTGTGCTTGCAAATATTATGAACAGCAGCCATGCTGTGTATATTATATACAAACTTTTGTTAACTAGCTGCATGATTGCATTATCTGCATGATACCTGTACATTCTACTATAGAGACATTGACAGTCACCTCTGATAACATTTTTCCTACTTTTGATTGTAATGAAGAACATGCACCTTCTGTAAAGCTGCTTTGAAACAATACTTATTGTGAAAAGTGCTATACAAATGAGCGTGAATTGAACTGAATTGTTATAAGTTGACCGATGCATATCAGGTTAAATTGGTAGACAGTGAACACTGATGTCTTAGGTACTTGTTCAATAACTGATTTTTGTTATTCTTTTAACCAAAAAAGTTACATACTGCAGCTTTAATGTCCTACTTTAAAGTCAGCCAGAATACAGTCATGCGATAATTTTGCATTTTGTTTTTGGAAAACATAACTTCCAAGCAGGAACTATGGTAGGCAAATAAGCAGCTTAAAAAACTGTGGAGAGTGTGGAATTCAGTTGTAGTGTGGTTTTTCTTTTGGTGCACTCTTTATCTGCAAAAGTCAAATTTGCATCTGGTAGACTACACACAATTCAACCATTGACTGAGGGCTGAGGGATTCTTTGACTAAATTTCATTAAGCAGCAAAAATGGCTAGAGCAAATTATTTTCCAGAAATGATGTTTTCTCATCAGCCTCGTGTGCTTTTTAATACTATTAACTCCATTTTAGAGCCTTCAGTCTCAGTTTGCCTTGCGTCTTCAGTTGCAAATTGTGAGAGATGTGTTTTAGTGATAAAATCAATGGTATTTGCTCTGCAATTGCACCAGTGAAGTTACATCTTGGAGTTGTTGCCGCTCCTTTAGAGCCTTTAAGATGATGTTGCTTTCGGAAATCACTGAGATCATGGGTATGCTAAAGGTCACTTCATCTACAAATGATGTTATCCCAACAAGTCTTTTTATAGAAGTTTTTGATAGTCTTGGTCCTTACATTTTATTAATCATAAACAAAAGTCTGGCCGAGGGTTGTGTGCCATCAAGTTTGCCATTGTTAAAGAAACCCGGCTTAGATCCATCTGTACTTCAAAATTTTCGTCCAATCTCTAAATTTCCTTTTATTGCAAAAATCCTAGAAAAGGTTGTGTTTCGTCAGCTCTCTTCTTTTTTAGCAGAGATTGACATAATGGATAAGTTTCAGTCAGGGTTCAGAACTGGTCATAGTACTGAATCTGCCCTTATTAGGGTATTAAATGATATTTTATTGGAAGTTGACAATGGAAATTGTGTCTGTCTTGTCTTGTTAGACCCGAGTGCAGCCTTTGACACACTGGATCATACCATTTTGTTAAAGCGTCTTGAGCAGTGTTTTGGGGTAAGTGGGGTGGCTTTACATTGGTTCCATTCTTACCTGGAGGGTAGATCTTTCACTGTAAAGATTAGGAATAATTGTTCTTCTGCTGCTCCTGTAAGTTATGGGGTACCCCAGGGCTCTATTTGAGGGCCGCTGCTTTTTTCTCTTTACTTGATTCCATTGGGATCTATATTTAATACATTTGGCATTTCGTATCATAGTTATGCTGATGACACGCAGTTGTACCTGCCTTTTAAAGCAGGAAACAATGCAGCTGAAAACTCCTTGTTGAATTGCCTTGAGGAGCCGAAATGTTGGATGAACTCGAATTTTTTCATGTTAAATGATAAAAAGAATGAAATTGTGCTTTTTGGGGAAAAAAACACATTGTTTACTCTAAAACTGAATCTGGGGCAGTTTTCATCTTGTGTAAAAAGTCATGCCACTAATTTAGGCATAATTTTTGATTCTGAGCTCAAATTTGATTGTCAAATAAACATAGTAGTAAAATAGTTTCTTTCGACTGAGGAGGATTGCAAAATTTAAGAGAGTTTTATCGAAGAATGATCTTGAACTTTGAAGTTTATATTTTCACGTTTTGGACTATTGTAATATGTTATATGCAGGGGTTTGTCAGTCGTCCCTGTCGAGGTTACAATTGGTTCAAAAGGCTGCCGCTTCTTTCTCTGTGCGCTCTTCGACCTCTCTGCAGATGTTCAAATCATGTCTTAAGTCCCATTTGTACTCACAGACATTTGATGTGTAGTTTTATAGGTATTTACTTATGTATTTTAATTAATTGTTATATTAATTACAATATACTTTGGTATACCTTCATGGTTTTAAAGGTGCTTTATAAATGATTGATTGATTGATTGACTTAAATTGATTTACTAGCATAGCATTCAAACAGCTAGATATCTTTTTTTTCTTTTTTATTAAAACAAAAATATTTTAAGGTTAGATTTGGTGTGGGGTTAGGCTGTGGAAAAATGCATCGATCTGTATCAATATAAAATGGCATTGGTCAAACCTAAACATAACTTTATTTTAGTTCTGAACATCAAATATTTAACCACAGAAGAGACAACAACAATGATGTATGTAATCTCAAATAGACTGCATTTTGAAAATACTTTTCAGTCCGGGTGTGTAAAATTATGCCATCAAAATTCTTTTCAGGATACATACTGTAGGTACTTAAGTATTTTTTTAAAGTTTGTGTAGACCAGAAGTTGGGGATGACTTCTGTATTGTGAGTATTTCCGAGTTCTGAGAGTGTGACTTGATTTTAGCACAAACTGGGTGAATTCCAAACCCTTTGTACACTCTAAATAAATGGTGCTATATAGCATTAAAAGTGGTTCTATGGCTCGTAATCATAGGGGAATCACTTAAATCTGGGTGCTTCAGTGGTTCTTCAGCATGACTGAGGGGCTATATAGCACCGCTACCATATACAGAACCTGTGACGCTCCTGTTTGGTTCTTCAGCAGTTCTTCAGTGGTTCTTTGGGGTGATTAAGGTGCTATATAGCACCACTGACGTACAAAGAACCTGTTAAGCCCCTTTAAAGGTTCTTTATGAGCCAAAGAGCCACTGTTGGTGCTGTTTAGCACCATTTTTGTTGAAGAAATACAATGCAATATGGCACCTCTTATGGGTCTACATGGCACCATTTGTCAAAGGTGCTGTATAGCACCTTTAAAGATATGGTGCTATATAGCACCAAAAGTGGTTCCCCTATGATTACGAGCCAAGAACCACTTTTAGTGCTATAAAGCACCAATTTTTTTTTTTTAGAGAGATAGGGACATTCCAAATGAAATTGAACAACTGAATCCCTTCATGAAGGTCCCTTCCACATATATTTATTTATATGACAACAGGAAACAACAACAAACAATATATCTGAATATCTCTAAACTAAGAATAACATAATATAACGAGAACAATGACTTATAAACTACATATATGTGTGAATATCTCTACAAGCAGATTTAGTAGCATATCTCACCCCCACAGATCACTGTAAGATACTATTATGATATTAGCAAATGGATATGGAGCACTAAAGGAAATTATTTTAAAGACGCAGTACAATTATGAGCTACACAATTATTAAAACAATATATAAATGCCTTTATCTATCTTTACTGAATATGGATGTAACAATGTATGGTTATACAAATATAAACTACCACTAACAGCAGATATACCTGTCCACTATACAGTATTCCATGCATGTACATTAACGTATAGCATTGTTATTCAATTATATACATTGCCTACACACATCCTACACAATCTGGAAATCAGAGATCATCCAAGCACTTGGTCCTCCACATAGTCATTGGCAAAGTTAACAATATGTTGCAAAGCATCTAAAATCAGAATATCCATTTTTGGATTAGTGACACGTTCCTCATGGTAGTTCTTCACAGGATAAATGCAGCTCACAGGAACTCCCAGATTGTTAGAACACTCCTCCATCTGCAAAGAGAAAACACACAGACACACAGACACACACACACACAATTTTAATATACAGATGACAGAAAATAAAAGGACAAAGAATATAGGTCACACTTAATCTGCCACATGGAATATGTAATGAGACTGAATCCCACATTAATCATCTAATATCATATATCAAAACCTTTATTCTCCATGGAAAGTACAAGAAACTCTATTATATCAGTGCTAAATTTACCTTGGTCACAAAGTGAAAGTACTATACCTTCTGTTTTATTTTTTTGCTTGTGTAGATCTTCTCAAGATTCTCTTTAACTAGTGGACATGCTTCATCCACCTTGGTCATGATTACGGCTTCAGGAATGCCTGTGAAACAATTAATTATAAATATTCCACAATATAACAATATTGAAATTTACTCAAATGATTTTATTGATAATTTTACATCCCCTTTGTTTTTATTATGGTGTGCAGCTTTCTAAATGATTATATTATTTGTGATAGTTTTGCATGAGTATCTGCTTCGTCCTGAGTAGTGAAAATGCCAAATTTTCTTCATAAATTCTTCATTCTGCTCTTTCTTTGGCTTTCTTCTGCACATTTGAGTTTTTACCAACAGTGGCTATGTGATGTTGAGAAAATTGAGGGACTGGTACAGAACTGTTACAAAAAGTGCAAATATTCACTGATGCTCAAGAAGGTAACACACTATTTTAAGAGCCAAGGGGATAAAACGTATCCACCCAACATACTGTTTTTGTGAATAAAGATGTAGATTCAATATGACTCACCCATATTTCGTGCTTTCTCCCGAACTGCTCTCATTTGCCTAATTACCTTCTCATCCATCATAGAACAAGTGTCAGCAGGAAGAACAGCCACCAGACAGTGAATCCTGTCTTGCAGTTTGGGGTTTCTTTTGTACTTTGGGTCTTCTTTAGTAATTGATCTTACTGGGTTAAACTGAGCAGACAGAAAAGATTGTTCAAATTGCTCTGCATGCATTTATTTTTCACCGGTGTCTTTATCATGTAGCTATTGTGAAGTTTACTACAACATTTTATGAAACAATCTTAATGCTTACATTTCTTAAATTAAATATACTTACAGTGTAACCATTGATGATGTTACCATTTAATAATCTGTTGATGTCATCTGTCATTGTTGAGGTATCTTCACTGTGGATACCAGCCATGTCAGTGAAGGTGAAAGGATAAAAAGAGCCAGCCTTGTCCTTTATTTTGTATGTGTTACACTGAAAGTAAGATCCAAACATTGTTTGTTGTTTTGTTTGTTACTTTAAACAGTGCCTGTATATAAGAGAACTGAGGGCTTAAACACATGTAGAATGCTAATCAGTGGGACAAGAAACAGGTGTGTAACTTAATGAGAAACCATAGCAACAAATAATAAACAAGAATAAGACTTACAGAAACAAGGAAAACAAAACTAAACAGAACATGGCTGTGACATTGCTTCCCTCTCCCAGAAGGAATGTCCTTGCAAATAACAAGTCAAACGGGGCAGGGGCTGGGGAGCATGAAGAGCTGTACACACGCAAGTGGCAGGATTTTGAGTATACTAATACCGCTACCAAATTCACCTGTGATTTGCTGCTTTCTGTGTGTCACTCATTGATAGAGGTCACGAGATCTGACAAAATCAGAGTGTGACAATATTTCTCGTCAAGGTGAAAAGCTGTCTCCTGATATCAGCAGAGAGAGCGTGAGGGTGAAATTAGCATAGGCAATAACCCTGTATGGGTTTTTGTTTTTTTATATTTATAAGATATAATGTAGTCAAGTAATAGTCAAGTCACTTGCTTTGTTTCTAAATGAATCAGCCGTTTTGAATTAATCCTTTGAATGAATGATTCAATGAGTCAGTCGTTGATGCAGAGACTTGCCGCCACCTACTGGTGGTTTGAATGTCATATTTATTAATCCATGACAGGCGTAAACCAGCCAAGGTACCAGCACAAAAACACACTCAGCAAAATATTGTTTAATTATTGTTAGAAAAAAATCCCCATAAATATTGTGATGTTATTTTTGTCAATATTGCACACCCCTACTTCCAATATTGAACCTCTACATGACTGTGATCATATCTTAGCCCAGCAGAGCCTGTGGGATGATGGACCACAGTGGAGCCAATGGGTCAGAGGACACCAAGGCAGCACAGAGCCACTGAGGGCCTGAAGGGAGGCCAAATAAATGGCGATGGCAGAGGAGGAGGAAGAGGGAGGCTGGGTGGGACTAACCCTGGAACAACATACAAAACTACAAAATTTTGCTATAAATTTAATCTCAACATATAATCATTGTAGTTAATAGTGTTCACCGTCTGTTTGATTACATCTAAATTAACTAACTGCATGATTTTTACTGTACCACTAATAACCTACTCCTAAATAAAATGTAGAAACTTAAAATTTTCTGTAAAGTTGCTTTGCAACGATTTGTATCATGAAAAGCGCTATACAAATAAACTTGAATTGAATTGAATTGACTATCAGTGATGATAGAGACTTGGGTCTTGGTGGAACAAGTGAAGACAAGGGAGGATTGTTGCTGGGCAGAACCATCTGCAATGAAAGAGACTTGAGGCTGGGCAGAACTAGTGGCAACAAAAGAGACAGGAGACCAGATGGGATGAGCGTAGATTGGAAACTTTTTTTTGAACTCATCCAGACCTGCCGTTCGCGGGAGATCGTCGCCGCCCACGGCTCACCCAGGCCCGCCGTTCAGGTGAGATCGCCGCCGCCGTCCGCGGCTCACCCAGACCCGCAGTTTGCGGAAGATTGTCGCCGCCGTCTGCGGCTCACCCAGGCCCGCCGTTCGTGGGAGATTGATGCCGCCGTCCGCGGCTCCCAAGACAAGCCTGCCTGCAGAGAGTATGGCAAGCCCGCTGACGGAGGCTCACGTGCCTTTGGGGATATTAGTGGTCTATGAGGATGTTGTGGATCCCAGTGCCCGCTCCTCGCAAGTGCCCTCCAGTGCCCGCTCCTCGCCTGAGCCCTCCTGCGTCTCCACTGGTCCCGTCCAGCCATCCGTCGTCTCCGCTGTTCCCGTCCAGCCCTCCGTCGTCTCCGCTGGTCCCGTCCAGCTCCGCGCTTCCAGAGCGCCCCCAAGAGTCCGTGCTTCCAGAACGCCCCACAGAGCCCGCGCCTCCTGAGCGTTCACCAGAGCCCACTCCACCATCAGACCATCAGACCTTTCCCCTCCTGAGCGGCGCCCAAGGGGGAACTTCCCTATCACTCTTTTTGGGGGGGGCTATATACTCCTGGTCGGGATAACCATAGTGGCCGTGGGGAAGGCCGCTATGGTTTCTAGGTCTTCCCCGGTAGAACTGTTGTGGCGCGAGACGTGCCTTCCGGGAGGGGGGCGATATGTTACGTGTTTGCCCCTCTAGTTTCCTGTTTGCCCTTATTTGGTTTTTCCTGTTCTTGTTTAGTTAATCATCGATAAGTCTCATCACCTGTGTTTCATTAATCATCTCATTTACTCCTTTGTTTCTGTTCCTTTATAAGTCCTCAGTTCTGTCCTTTTCTTGGTCTGAGTTTAATGTTAATAAATGGATTTTCGTGCGTTGATGCTACTTCGTTCTCCTGATCTTTTGTTCTTTGAATCTACAACCACTATCCGTAACAGCTACCACTTTGTTTATTTAAACGGGGAGTCATCTCAGTTATCACAGGTAAAGTATGGAGTGCCACAAGGATCTGTCCTAGGTCCTCTGCTATTTTCAATAAACATGTTACCCCTTGGTAATACTATTAGAAAATACGGAATTAGTTTCCATTGTTATGCTGATGATACTCAACTATGTATCTCAACAAGACCAGATGAGACTTTTAAATTATCGAAGCTAACAGAGTGTGTTAAAAATGTAAAAGATTGGATGACCAATAATTTTCTCCTATTAAATTCGGATAAGACAAAGATATTACTTATTGGACCAAAAAACAGTACACAGGATCTCTTGGATTACAATTTGCAACTAGATGGATGTACTGTTATTTCCTCTACAGTCAGAAATCTGGGTGTTATATTAGATAGCAACTTGTCTTTGGAAAATCATATTTCCCATGTTACAAAAACAGCATTCTTCCATCTTAGAAACATTGCCAAGCTTTGAAACACGTTAACTGTTTCTGATGCAGAAAAGCTAGTTCCTGCATTCATGACCTCTAGACTGGACTATTGTAATGCACTGCTAGCTGGTTGTCCTGCGTCTTCAATAAACAAGCTACAGGTAGTCCAAAATGCAGCGGCTAGAGTCCTTACCAGGTCAAGAAAATATGATCATACTATCCCAATTTTACGGTCTCTGCACTGGCTACCTATTAGGTTCCGTATCAGTTACAAAATATTATTACTTACCTATAAGGCCCTAAATGGTTTAGCTCCTGCGTACCTAACTAGACTTCTACCACGCTACAATCCATCCCGCTCCCTAAGGTCGCAAAATTCTGGACTTTTGGTAGTACCTAGGATAGCAAAGTCCACTAAAGGAGGTAGAGCTTTTACGTATTTGGCTCCCAAACTCTGGAATAGCCTTCCTGATAACGTTCGGCGTTCAGACACACTCTCTCTGTTTAAATCTAGATTAAAGACACATCTCTTTAGCCAAGCATTCACATAATGCATCTCATAATCTTGTACTGCAGTTATATCTGATCAAATGCACATTAGCTTGGGTTGAACACATCATTTTTGCTTGGTTGGAACCAGGGGAGGATCTAGAAAATATTTTTTAGGGTGGCATGGGGTCTATGAGGGGTGGCAACACCAAAGCAAGCCCCCATGCATAGTTTTTGGGGATTTATTGTCTGACATGCACAGTTGTGTTCACAAATATTGCATTACCATTAAGTAATCATCTAAAATGTTTAAAATGGAAAATAAATAACAACACTTCAATATCCATCATGGCACCAAGTCAATACACAATATAAAAAACTTCAACAGGTTATAAATGTTTCTGAGCTTGTATCGTTAAAGAAGACAAGCGGTTCTATTAATATTACATAGGCTACTTAGATGGTATAAATCACGTTTTAGTGCAAGTTTAAGAGTAACACTTTTGAATTTACTAACATTAGAAAGAAATACAATAATATCAAAGCACTGAAACTGGATCAGTTTTGAAAACAATGTTTAATTTTCTGTTATTACCAGAGGTGTTATCAATGTCTGCTATCAATCAGAACACACTATCAATAGTCTAGCAACACCCCAGCAACTGGATAGCAAGAGCCTAGCAACCACCCAGAATATCCTAGCAACCAACTAGCAACACTTTTTAGCAAACATCTAGAACATCTAACTGACCAAACTATTTATCTTTCTTAAACAAGATTTTAAAACAAGCCAGCATAAATTTGTCTTTTAAACTTTTCAAACTAGTTATTACAGGTATTCTTAAATGCTTACACACAATTCAAACACACAGATGACTTTCCTGCCCAGTGAACACTCATGAGATCAATAACACTTAACAAAAAAACTCTTATTTTGATTCAGGAATTATATTTGCAGCTCAATGTCTATTACATAAATTAAATTACAGATAATAATAATAATTCAGCAATGAACTTTTGGGAACAGATAATTTTCATTTTACTACTGTAAAGTAATCTTGCAGTAGATGAAAAACACTAGAAAAGTTCAAATACCAAAGAATTGTATATGAACTTGGTATGCACCACAATACAGTACAGTAAAAAATAAAATAAAAAAAGTAAATTCAGCATCCTCTGCACATTTCATTACAGTATACAGTACTATAGCAGTTTCCTGGTCTCCTGACACAAGACTAGCTATATCTCTAGGCCAGGGATGGGCAACTTTGATAGTGACGAGGGTCAGAATTTTTCTCATTTATACCAAGGGGCCAGATTACTAATACACGTCCACACACCGTTTTACATCGTCTTACTCAATTTCCTCTTTTATTTAAGGAAATCTGTCACAGGAGGACCAGGCTCCTCACCCAGCCAATTACCTCGCTCCACATCTCCAGCATATTAATCATCGGCACCTGCACCTCGTCAGCC
>JAFVLL020042188.1:0-34533 GCA_021397915.2 Tor tambroides
GGTGGCAGCTGGGGGCCGCTTGGAAGGTTCGGTCCTGAGAAGCAGGCACACGAAATCCCGTGCCGCCTGGCTCACGCCCTGGAAGTAGTCGTCGGGGAAACTGAAGTCTAGGCGGCAGATGTTGAGGCACGTCTCCTCCACGCTCTCGTCCAAGAACGGAGACGCCCCGCTCAACATTACGTACGTCACCACGCCAAGACTCCATAAGTCAGAGGAGAGAGAGACAGGATCCCCGAGAACCAGCTCGGGGGCTGCGAACTCTGGGCTGCCCAGCAGAGGGTGAACATAAGGAGTAGAGTTCAGCTGCACTGCGTCGCCGAAATCTGTCAGTTTCACCATCGGCTGGGAAGGGCTCTGGTCCACCACAAGGTTTTCAGGCTGATCAGAAAGTGGGAAATTAGCATCATTTTCTAATTAGGAATGTGCAGAGAAACATTTTTCAAATCGACTAGGATGGCTCAAATCGGGCATTGCAGTAGTCCAGAAGTCTGTAGGGGGGCCCTGAATAAATAAGCCGGTTTTCGATTCACCACATCTTGCTTACTTTTTGTTCAAAAACATCTATCTGAAGGTATATTGCTGCAGTAGTGCTTTAAAATTTTTTTTAGAGGGACACAATTTCTGCCAGCATGCTAATTAAAATGAATATTATGTAAAACATTATGTAAAAAATAAATAATCTTATAAGTATATATTAAATAAATACAATTTTCTTTAAAGCAAGGCGAGTTAAGTTTATAATTCAAATTATAAACAAATGAATGAATGATCAAATTATAATTCAAAGCACTTTACATAAAAATAATAAATATACATCATACAATAAAATTTCTTATAAAGGAATTTTTTTAATTATATTTATTAAATGTTCATTTATTGTTTAATTATATTTATTAATACTTTATTTACCTTTTTATTGATTAATAATTTACTGCTTATTAAATGTTTAAATCTTCATTATTTAATTGTAATTAAAAAAGTATTAATAAATACATATTTTATAATAATACATTAAAAGTTAAACTTAACTCGCCTTGCTTTAAAGAAAATTGTATTTATTTAATATATACTTATTAGATTTAGTTTTTACATAATGTTTTACATAATATTCATTTTAATTACACACACACACACATACATATATATATATATATATATAAAAACAACAACAACAATACAGTTAGCCCACAGTTCAATACATATCACGGTTTTTTAACCACGGTTTTCTGTTTGATTCTGATGGCTTGGCACATCAGAGCATTTTTTTTTTGCAATTTAATGCTATTTAAAAAAATCCAGTACACTGCAGAAAAACACATTATCATATGTCTACTTCAAATTTATTTTGAGAGAAGTATTATTTCTATAGATTGGCCATTATTTGGTGCTAGAAACACATGTAATATCTGTTTCCTTCATACTTGAAGCCGGAGGGCGCCCTCGTGCAGAAAAAAATAAAAAAATAACACTGACCTTTAAATCCAGATGAACTATTCTGCAGTTGTGCAGGTATTGCAAAGCTTCTAAAATGTCCCGGAGGTAAAAGGCCACTTTTTCCTCAGTGAGGTTCCCCCAGCTCACAATGTAGTCCAGTAGACGGCCCTGATCAGACCTGTGCAATCACACATTACACGTGGTCAGACTGGTCACAAACATCTGAGTGTGAAACACTCCATTCTGATATTAAAGTGTGAGTGAGCTCTCACATCTCAAGGACCAGTGCATAGCTGCTGGAGGTCTCAAAGGTGTCCAGTAGTCTGACTAGGTGAGGGTGCTGGAGTCTCTGTAGGACGCTGAACTCGTGGGTGACCTGGTCTCGCTTCATGAGTTTCTTATTCACAAACTTGACCGCTACGGTGCGCTTTGATCCCCTCTGGTCACAGCGTTTTACTACAGAGAACCTTCCCCTAAGAGAGAAAGAACATCAACACAATTACAATGTTGCCCTGGTTTTTATAGGGGAATCCATATCTCAAAACTGTGTGTATAAATTCCCATGTGTCTCACCTGCCCAGCTCTGCTACCTCAGTGTAGAAGGACTCAAAGTTGTCTTTCCACATGACCCGGATTCCATCGCTAGTAGTTCCTGTGAAACACAGTCCAGTTAAGTTCATAGCCCTGCTCAAATAAATTCTGAAACACCAGGTGGACTGTTTGTATTGCTAGTTTGAATGAGAACACATACCCAACACTCTGAGACTGGCTGATGATGTCACACTGCCTATGTCATTCGTTGCAATGCAGGTGTACATGCCGTCATCCTCTGAGGTCACACCTACGATGCGCATTGTGGCCTCGCCAGTCTCACTGCAATGCAGTGGAAAGAAATAATGACTTGTGCAGAAAACAAAACCATTACATAGGCAAAACTGAGTTTAATAACTACAAAAATAGCATAAGATAAATCTTAAGCAGTATTTTATTCTTGCTTGTAGAAGAAAAATCAAATATCTACCAAATATCTATTTTTCCTATTCCATAAATCAACAAAAACTTACTGAGGTCCTTAAAACAAAGCAATATATAAATGTATATTAACAAAATAATAAGATGATATACTGTATGCATATCACCAAACCTGAAAGACAATTTTTTTAATGTCTGTTTGTCCGCACCTGTAGGCTATGCTAAAGTGGCCGTTGTTGGCGAGTGTATTCTGATCGGGTCCCTTCCATGTGACTGTGGCTTTGGGGCGGCCACACACTTTACACCTCAGAGTGACACACTCCCCTTTATCACAGGTCACATCACTCAGCGGGACGAGGATCTCCGGGGGAACTGGAGGAAAAACATCTACATCAACCCCTTATTAAGATGTTTATGACTTTTTTGTAATTCTAAACAAACAGAATGATGCACTTAATAAACATTTTGAACTTACCATCATAGATATAATTGGGATTTAGAAGCTGCAAAATGGAAAAAGTTTTGAGTATACATTTTTCTGAGGGATTTTTCTAGAAAATCACATTAGAGACAGATTTGTCTGTTTTCATTAGTGTTACCTTTACAGAGACCTTGTTGGTTAGTCCCTCTCTGGATTTCTTGTATCCATTTTCAAGCTTGGCCTCCTTTTTATTTTCCTTCTCTCTTTTCTCTGACTTCTTGCGAATACGGAGGGATGTATGCCATGATGATGATGATTTCCTGCTGGAAAGCAACCCATTATGTTAAAAATAATGAGTATAACATGTTAAATGGCCAACATAAAGAACAGATGATAACCACTAGAGGCCTGTAACAAAAATCGGTTTGATTTTATTGCAGAATGTGTTACATAAACGGTTCGAGGTGAGCTCTTACTTAATGGTCCCCTCTGGTACATCAGGGATAATGGCGGAGGTGTGGCCCAGCACGTATCCAGGGATCCAGCCCTCGGCGGCTGGGCATTGGTCGGTAGCGGCGCGAAACACCAAGAACATGTTCTGCTGATTGGAGGCCAGGATCTGCACCACCTCCCCTTGACCTACATTTATCTCATCCTCTTTCAGAGCCACATAGTCCTGAGTCACCAACATGGTGGAGATATTACTGCTGCTGCTGCTTTCACTCTGTGGACAAACAGACACACATACAGGTCTTAGTATCGGAGACACCTTATAGCTTTAACACAAATACCTGCAGTGTACAACACTGTAAGTTTACCTGGGGGCAAATGACAGACATTTACCTATTAACACTCATGTTCTGTTTAAATGTGTTTAAAATGTTCTTTTTCCCTCTTAAATCTCTTGTAATACTACCCAAAATAAGTATTAATTTATTTAAATAAAGGTCATTATTTCTGGTAACATAATATTATTTGTAAAATTATTTGTAAAAAATTAATTTATTGTAAAATTAAGCAGAAATTCTTATTTTCATTTTTTATTTAAATTGTTGTTTAAATTGTTTAAATGAATGTTTATGTTTTTGGGTATCTCTCCTACAAATAATGCAATATTTATTATGGAGGATATTTTAAGTATTTAATCAAGTTAAAATCAGTTTTCATTAGATTAGGAAAAGTTTTAGCTTGATGGTTCAATGGAAATGAAAGAGTCTTGAGGTCTTTCAGACCCCAAACAGAATCATGAGGTCTAGTAAATTCATAATAAATATATGGTTGGATTTAATTTTGGGTATTAGATAATGACAAAACATTTCATAATTTACTGTCACTCCCATGCTCAATAATATTTACAACTTTTGATTAACCCTGCAAGTGCACTGCATTGAAAACATGCATTATTAAACAAGAATAGTCAAAGAAAAGATAAGAAACAGAAAAGAAAGCGAGACAAGAACCCATGTTAGTTACAGTAGCCTGTTAAAAAGATCTAAAATTCGGAAGTAGGTCACATGATCAGAATAAAAACATCCACAGATGTTTCCTGCATTAGGTTTGTAAAATTTACAGTGTTAAGATGCGTTTTTTTGGACAAAAAAAGCCCAGTGTCTACTGTCAATACTGTAGAGATTTATGAAGCAAAGCTCACACAGAAGTCACTTTTAAATCAAGCAGCTTTCTGTGGTCAATGTAGCAAATCCATGTGACTAATTTGAACCCATTAAAGGGATTTCTTCTCTTCCGTGTCAGTCTTCGACGTCTCAAAACGTGACACGGAAGAGAAGAAATTGTTGAATAAAGTCATTATTTTTGTTTTTGTTTTTTTTTGCGCACAAAAAGTATTCTTGCAGCTTTATAAAATTATGGTTGAACCACTGATGTCACATGGACTATTTTAACAATGTCCTTACTACCTTTCTGGGTCTTCAATGTGTCAGTTGCGTTACTCTCTATGGAGAATCAGAAAGCTCTTGGATTTTATCAAAAAATATCTTAATTTGTGTTCCGAAGATGAACGATGGTCTTAAGCGTTTGGAATGACACATGGGTGAGTAATTAATGACAGAATTTTCATTTTTGGGTAAACTATCCCTTTAAGAAATCTGTGTGCAGAAATATTTTGCCCTGATGCAAAATTCCTGCTTGTGGTGATTTCACCCATGAAAATTAACAAAACACCAGTAAATGTGACTGCACTTTTAGCCCTTAGCTGATTCTCTTGTACACACCACAAAGAAAGCTTGAGATTAAGAGCTTTTTTTTAAAGGAAGGGAAAACCTAGTTCTTGTTTTACAACTCCATAAACAGTTAGTATCTGGCCAGAAGCAGAACTGTGTTAGAATTCTGAGATGCAGAGCAAAGGATCTGTTGGAAGTCCACAGAGTAGAAACCAGGTTAGGAGAGGCAGAAATCAGACAGAATCCAGGTGGGTTAGAGAGTCATTCATGAGGGAAGACAGGAGCAGAGTTGAGCTGAAGCGCTGTGGTCGACCGGGGCAGGAGTGTGTCTCTTACCCCGTTGCTCTGAGTGGACTGGACAGATTGCTCACTGGCAGAAGAGCAGGTACTCATGCGGTCTGCGTCCTTACTGTGGGTGGAATGCCGGTGACTTTGGTTCTGGTTTTGCCGTCCCAGTGTGTCACATGATTCCCCGGGGAAAGTAAAGGAACCAGGCCTGCTGGCGGGGGACGCGGGAACGGAGCTCCAGAATGAGGTGGAGCTGCCGCCCGTCTTTGGCCCAGGACTGCAGGGTGGGATGGAGTCTTTGAAAGCTGGTGTGGCTAATGGGGAGGCCATGGGCGAGACCGTTCCAGGTCTGGGTTTGACCAGTGCTAGCGGGGCCACGGTGGCTCGAGGGATCTGGGCCATGCCGGCTCCATCCCTGCTCTCTTTGGAAGCACTTTCTGAAGAGTCCGTCTGTTTGGGGTGAGGGCTCGCAGGAACCTTCACCTTTGGATCAGGCTCTGTGGTGCAAGAGGGTGAGGGACCCCTAGAGATGGGTCTCGGGGACATACCTGATATTTTGTCGGGGCCGTCAGGCTCGTGGGCTCCGGGCCCCAGGGCGGGAGAGTGATGACGGAGTGGCTGAGGCAAGCGCGAGGGCTGGGGGATACGGGAGGGACGGGAGCGGGAACCCGGCCCAGCCGGGGCCCCTCCGCCTCCTCCGGGGACCATGACCTGACCCCCGCTACCTCCAGCCTGTACGCTGCTGCCTGAGACACCTGGCCCCTCGACATGGTTCCTCTGGTAGTCTATAGGAGATGTAAGCGCTACAGGAGGAAAGACATCTAGTGAGGACAACAAATTTGCACATGATACTGATAATGTAGAATTTATTGTTGATAACTTTATTCAATTTCTGTATATTTCCTACTAGCTGAGGGGCACAGGTAAATATGACATTTATTATAATGGGTTTATGTGAAGATCGTTAAGTTCACTTAAATTAGAATAAGTTGTTATTTTTTAAAGTCTAATAAATATTAAAATTGATAGTTCTCAATTATACTGGAATGTTGAATGGCTATAGTCAATGGTTAAATTAGAAAAAAAAACAATTTTATAGAGACATCAGTGATTAAAAAAAAGAAAAGAATTTTATTGGTATCAGTTATACTCGTGCTCAGTCATAAAAATAAGATGCCATTAAACATATATTAAAAATATACTGTCTTTATGTTGTTTCTACATTAATTTGAAGATTTAATGGGAAATTATTGCAATATAAAAAGTATATCTAAAAAGTTATGTTAGGTGGGATTAATTGTGATTCATTTCAGAAAAATGTGCAATTAATTAGTTGTTAATTAATTAGTTTATTAGTTTTTTTAATCGATTGACAGCACTAGTATATAACTTTATTATTTCAAGTTCATCGCAAGATGATTTCTAGATGATTTAAGGCTTATATACTCCTAAATGTATTGCTGTACCACTGAGGAAATTGTGCTGGCTCTCCAGGATTTGGCTGATCTGCAGCATCCAGACTTGTCGAACTCCAGGGTGGCTTGAGTGCAGAATAAAGGCCTCTTTGCTGCCATTAGACGTTCTGGAGGTCAGTGCAAATTTACATGGGTCTCCATCCACACTATCCTCAAGCCCCAGACAGCTCACCTACACACATACAAACACAATGTTTTGATTTTCTTTATACATTCTTTTATTTATCATCAAATCTGGCATGATAAAATTCGAAACAGAGAGACAAGGACCCCTGTACCTTGATGCTGTATTTGTACAGATAGCCAGGCATCGAGAAGCCCCTCTTTTTATCTAAAGGTTCACTGAAGATGACAATCTGCTCAAAGAGGAAGACTCTTCTCTCCTTCATTCTGTTCAGCAGACCACCATCTGGTTCAGCCACCATGAAGGTGTCCTGCAGGAGGAGACGCCCCTGAGCAATGATCTTTCCCTGTGAAGGACAGAGAGACCGATCAAATGATTTAATTCACATGTAAAACAATTATTCTTGATAATAATCTATTGATAAAAAAAAAAGGTCACAGCAATCTTACATCAAATCCCTGGAGTCGACCAACATTCATCATGTCGTTGCATCTTTTTGGTACAATGCACATGACCTCAACCGCTTTCTACAACACATCAATAACTTCAGTATAAATACACAACAATCAATCAATACTAGGGCTGCAGCTAACGATTATTTTTACTGTCGACTAATCTATCGATTATTTTTCAATTAATCTATTTATTATTTTCTTATCAGTTGATGAATTATTTAGTTAAACTATCAATAATAAAATTAACTTCTGCTAGTAATCTTAATATTTTATTCAAACGTTTGCTCATAATTAATACTTTACAAAAATAAATAATAATAAAGAAAGAATAAAAATAATAACAATAAATAAAGAAAAATAATAACGAGAAAAGAGAGAAAAAGAAAGAAATAATAATAACAATAAATAATTAATAAAAATAAAAATGAAAAAATCATAAGTAAAAAAAATAATAAGAAAAAGAAAAATAATAGCAATAAATAATAAAAAAGAAAAAGAAAAGGAAGCAAGAAAGAAACAGGCTAACAATGACAAGAAAGAAAGAAAGAAAGAGAGAAAGAAAGGAGGAAAGAATTACAGGGCAGTGATACAATCAATAGAAATGCACATTATGGCTGCATTCACAGTTACTCTTTGGGACTGACAGCAGTTGCTTACAGGTGAGAGACTTGAAATGTTTTATTTATTCAGCAGATTAAAACATCTGCTTATGAATGAACAGCTGAAGTCACAACCGCATTCAGAACACTACAGCGACAGAATCAAAAATGGCGTCATAACACCGGGAAGTTTTATCACAGTTGACAGCCCGTTTTTAAATAAATGAGCCCAGTCGAGGCTTGTCCTATTCATCACACAGTTAAACAACTAACAATGACTTTAAATGCTTAGCGAGTGCAGAGAGAGCGCGCGTGTGCGCGCGCGTCTCAGAGCTCGCGTGATCGCGCCCACGGCACTGGCAGCCAAGAGGATATCACATGATGAACGCGAATCATTTCTCCTTCTCCATCTCTGTGAGTGAATTAAACCTGTCATGATTATATAGGCAACTCGATGTCCCGTACTGTTCCGTTCATTCAGCGCAGCTTTGAATGCAGTTGTGAATCCTGACAATGTAAAGGCGTCAGTTCGGCTATATATGCGGTTCTGACAGTTGTATAATAATAAAATGCTCTATGAACGCAACTCTATGAAATGATGTTGCCATACTAGCCTTTACCTTCTGCTCTAGAGTCTTGTTTTGTGTTAAACATGGCAGAAAACAGTCTTAAGTAGGGATAACTCCAGGCTCGCGCAATGGGCGTGGCTAAAGGTTCGACTCGTCGACGCATTCCATGCTAATCGACGTGTTTTCATAATCGACGTAATCGATGACGTCGACGAATCGCTGCAGCCCTAATCAATACAAATATTATTTGTATATATTCACTTTTTTTTTTTTTTTTTAGAAAAATTTATTTATACTTTTATATGACAAGGACACATTAACTTGATCTAAAGTAACAGTAAAGATGTTTATTATAATACAAAAGATAAAGATTTCTACTTTTGAACTTTCTATTCATCAAAGAAAAAAAATATCACGATTTGCACAAAAATATTAAGCTGTTATTAAAACTACTAAAACTGTTTTCAACATTGATCATAATAAGCAATGTTTCTTGAGCTGCAAATCTACATGTAATGATATCTGAAGGATCATGTGACACTGAAGACTGGAGAAATGGCTGCTGAAAATTCTGCTTTGCCATCATAGAAATAAAATATTTTAAAATATATTAAAATAGAAAACAGTTTTAAATTACAATAATATCTAGTTTTTACTGCATTTTTGATCAAATAAATGCAAACTTGTTGAGCACAATATACATTACAATAGGCCAAAAACATTAAAAATCACCTTATTGATCCCAAACTTTTGAATTATAGTATATGGCAAAGAAAAAACTAACCTCCAATTCTACTGAATCGATTCCAACTTTTTTTGAAAATTTGAGGAAATCCTGGAAACAAATAAACCAAAACGGAAATATCAGAATCAAGGTTAGACTAACAACTTTATCAATAAGGCTAAAAGTATGAGATGCAGTGGACCAGATGGACAAACCTTTAGCAGCAGCTGGTACTTCACGATTCTCTGTACAGGTTTAATGAGCAGATCAGTGATCTGAAGCCTGTGACCCAGACGCTGCTTCAGATCCTGCAAGAGAGGGTCAAAAATGGACCTTGATGCTTATATATAATTGCTTAATGCATTTATTCAATATCACATTGTAAATGTTTCATTATGTTCTATATAATTTCTATTTGGTGGTATACTGACAAATATTTCATAAGGAAATGCAAGCTGGGGCAGAAATAATGTTCAAATCAGACTGAAGACTTCAGTTACGCACCTCAAAATAGGTGTCGATATACTCTGAGACAATGTGCTCAGATTTAGGTTTGTTCTGACAGTAAACAATGTACATGTGCAGTCTCCGCTCCTGAAAGGGAAGATTGGGTTCATGAGTATGCACAATATCATATTACAGAAAAAAAAAGTTTGATTGGTTGCCTAAAAAAAGCTTAAACATTGTACATGTTTGACGAAGAGAGGGCCCAGCCGGTCAGGATCCTCAAGGCACTTCTCAAGCTCTCCCAGGAAGAAACTGAAACATTAGGGATTACAATTAGTTTCATCTCTCTTCAAAAACTGTCGGAAATTTGCTGAAAATTAACTGCCATAAAATTGCTGATTTTTTCCTCCATCATTTAAAAATAACTGAATATACTTCACGGACTAGATACTTACTCTTTGTGCCAGTCGTATATCTGCTGAATGTTTCCAAAAACTATTTTGTCTTTTCCTTTCATATCATCTGGAACTCCATCTTCCCTCATCCTGGTCATGTAGCCCTACCAGACACACAACACATGTATGCACTTCAGATCTAGTCACATGATCACTCCCTGTATCACAGCATCCTGTGAACAGTATTCATTTACCTCCACGACCAAACTGAGATCTCTCACATAGTCCCTCTCTGTCTCGATCATTTCCAGCAAGACATAACTAAAAGGAGAAAGGGGACAGGTGTTATAGACACTGACGATGAATGAGGACAATGACAGAGAGAGAAAAGCGTGATGACATACTGCCGTCTCTTGAGGAAGCCGGTCTTGCGTTCCTCTATCTCATCGATCGGAGAGGAGGAAGAGAGGAGGGAGTTATCAGATGGGTTGAAAGAGGGGCTGCTGCTGTCCCCTTGCTCCACAGACAAAGAGCTGGGTCTGTCCTCCAGAGCCTGTGTGGACATGAGACAGCCAAAATCAGTCTAGACAAATAATATGATGGTTATGTTATATGTTATGTTATACATCTGTGCACTTCTTACCATCTTGCTTTTGACGAGCTCCTCAATGGCACTGACTAGCTCTGCAGCGCTAGGGGTTTCAGAACTGGAGGGTCGGACGGAGAGACGGGAAGAGGTCTGCAGAAATAAAGAGAGTGAAAAAGGGAAGAAAGCCAGACTGAATGACACAGAGGAAATATGAACCATGTGGAGCTAAACTGCAATCGGGATGCATTCAGGCATGGATTTAGGATCTAGTTTATTGTCTTTGCCCTCAAGGACATTTGTGCAATTTTTGGTTTATTACAGAAGTTACAATAGCTTCTCTGTATCTTTATCTGTAACTGACAGTAATATCATTATGATGTGTCTGGCATTATACCATTGTGAACATACAAAATCTGCATTTGGAAACAGGAGAATTTTTTTTGATTTCAACCAAAGGTGTACCAATTATTCATGAAAAAGGCCCCATGAATGAAAACGGCTTTAAAATGGCCATAAAATTCCATGTGTGATATCTATAAATTAACATTGACAAAATACTCTTTAGCAGATATACACATTTAAAATTTGCAGTCTTTCTCTTGCAACCAAACAGACCAAAATAGGAAATATGTCAAGATAGTAAAGAAACCTGCTGCATTTCATGGGGTCTTCAATTCATATGGATGATCACACTTGGATGGATGCTCACAATAGCTTGATGCTTGACACCTGATATTGGTAGTGGGTTTCTTTGGTAAACTGGCAATCAAAAACATTCATCAAATAGAAATAGAGGGAAATCCAGCAGAAAGTCTCACCCTTGCTGTGCCTTCCAGACTTTCCAATTTGTGTCTGGGTGTGGCCTCAGGTCTGCTTAGCTTTTACAGGCCAATCAGACAGCAGAGTGGATAATGAGGGGATAAGCACAGAAGGAAGGGGGGAGGGGTGTGAATGGGCGGAGTTTGGAGGGTTGGTTAGAGGGGTAAAGAGTGAGGGTGGTCTCTGAGATTCAGAGTCAGAGTCATTGTAAGGCACATGACCCTCTTTCTACAGAATCACAGCTCCTTGATGTTCACATTTGCATAGACGTGCACACGTACTTCTAACACCACATGTGCCCTTATACTCTGAAGCTGCATTTGAAAGTGTTTGAGGAACCCAGTCCGATCATAAACCAGCTCGTTAGAAGGACAATCAATTAAAAGTGGGACTAAATTATATATATATATATATATAACACAACAACATAAAATAAGTTAAAAAAAATTAGAAGATAGAAAAAAATGAAAAGGATGAGTAAGGGCATTTTGAGGTTCTAAGTTTAAATCAGAAAGATTTAAACAACAGAAAGAGTCTTGTCTAGATGAAAGGGGAATAACAGAATCAAACCAAAATGAGGAATCTAAAAGAGCACTACTTCAAAGTGGAATTCTCAGGAAGTGGTCTGCTTCTAAATCTCTACCAAAAAAACAAGAACCAAAAAGGACAGCAAATAAAAGTAGAAAGAAGGGGGTTCTCGGTTCTTTTGATAAGCTGGGGGTTATGGGAAAAGAAAGCAATGAAAAGTGATATGAAAGGAGGGAGGCCAGAAAGGGAGGAGTCAGATGGAGAGGTATGGGAACTGAGATAAAACAAAGACAGGACACAAATCAACGTAATGCTATGGCAAACAATACAGCCCAAACAAAACAAAAGAGAAAAACAAATTAGTGTCACAAGCTGTTCTTGAGCAGCGATGAGACCAACTATAACTCAAGCATTTCATCCTATTGTAGCCATTATAAAAGAGACTATAGGATGAGGATTTACATCCTGTCTAAGGAAAAAAAAAATCTCTCTATATCTCTAAGGCTGGCATTAACATGCATTTCATGTTCGGATTGTATGTAGACCAATGGTCTTCAACCCTTTTGACACAGTATTTGAAAGAACCTCCTTCCCCCAATGTAGGATATTACCAGCATTTCGACTGTAATATTGGCAAAACAGCTTGTTTTCAACTTCTTGTTTAAAAGAACTGGTAGTGTTGACATATCAAACTAGCGAACCACAATTAATTTTGTTTTGCTGATCTTTATTTTAATTTAATTTAGTGTTAGACTATTTGGTAACACTTTAGTATAGGGACCAATTCACAGTATTAACTAGTTGCTTGTTAGCATGCCTATTATTAACATATTGGCTGTTTATTAGTACTTATAAAGCACATATTCTGCATGACCATATTCTACATCCCTAATCCTATCCAATACCTAAACTTAACAACTACCTTAGCAGCAAATTGGGAGTTTACTGAGGCAAAAGTCATAGTTAATGGTTTGTTAATAATGAGAATTGGACCTTAAAATAAAGTGTGATGATTATTTTTATATATTAATAATAATATATTAATTTAAATACTTTTAAGTCACTTAGCAGACCCCTTGAAAGTTTGCTTGGACTCCATAATTAAGGACCACTGGTCTAGACATTTTTAGCCATATTGCATTTACACCTTCATTCCAATACACTGTGTGAGTGGATAAAGACCTGATTGCAAAATTGCAAATGGATATTTAAAAATACTTTGTCATATCTTGCATTTTCTTTAACTGCAAACCCCTCAGTAATGTTGCTAGGGATTAGAAGGGAAAAAGCACACTTTCTTTGGGAAAGAAATGAGAAAAACAAGAATAATTCAATTAAAAAATATGAAATTGTTGATTAAATGCACCTCAACCTTAAGAAATGTGATCAGAATCCATTCAAGACCATCTCCAATTGATCCAGTCTTAAAAGCCGCATGTTAATGCTAGTTGTGATGGAGGTCAATGAGACACAAGATTCCCATTTCGGTTTTAAAATGATCAGAAAAACTGTTTTACAATGCTTGCATTGTAGTCACACATGAATTGGAACTCAGCTACAACTGGAAAACTGAAACTGAAAGTAAAGACTTCATATCCCAGGAGGAGATATTTTTAAAGCGGTGGCACACAGAACTGAGGATCTCTAAAAGGACTGAGGTTTAACAGTTGGCAGTGAGAAAAAATAAAAAACCCAAAACAAAAAATGAATTTAAAAAAAAAAAAAAAAAAATCTAAACTAGCGACTCTCACTCGTACCAACCTCCCTCCTCTGTCGACCCCCTTTGCTCTGTCACATGCCAGCTCACCTTGTCATCTTGTGCGTCCGGCTGAAGGAGGCTGTGCTGCTGGATGGCCATGGGTGGAGGAAGTGGCACAGTATCAGCTCCTTCCTCTCCCTCTTCCTCTCCACAGCTCTGCATTCCTGACGATGATGATTTGGAGAGAGTCCCGCTGCTCAGACCCTCGTTACGCACCCTCTGTAGAGGTTCAGGGACAAAAACATAAATTAGGCTATATATTCAGAAAGCCAATAAGAACAGCTTTGAAAAAGTATGAATAATAACATATAAATAATATTCAAACCTCTTCCAGAGTCTCATCCTGTGGCGTGGCTGCGCTGTCGTCTGAGTCTTTTTGCGAGCCTGCGTCTGCGCTCTTTCTGACGTCGCGGCTCTTCTTGTGTTTGTGCGCAAGCTTCTTCACGTGGCCATCGGCTTTACCGCTGCTGAGTCTCCTCACAGGGCTGGTCAGCCATTTCCTTAATGTGTTGCCAGTGCGTTTGGGCCCAGGGGAACTCTGGGAGCCCATCACATGACCTGGTTGCAGGGTAGCAGAGGAGCCTGGCAAGATGGCATCGTTACTGCACACAGAAAGTGCGTCTGGAAAAACACAGAAAAGCTTGTGATTATTATCTGGCACAGGTCTGTGTGGATTATTGGGAAGTGTTTCAGACATTTTCTCACCTTTGTGGTTAAAGATGCCCTCCATCTCCATGCTGCTGCGGGAGTGGGCGATACAGAGCATGGCACAGGGAACCAGACCCTCCAGGGCAGGGGAACGGTCAGTGGTCCGCACCAAGCACCAGTCCGGCTTATCGTGGAGCCTCTCTAGTACCTCCACCGTTTGTCCCCTTCGCACCGTCAGTTCATTACTGTTACCGGCCATGAAGTCATGGATGACCACTGTGAGCTCACAACCACCTGATAACTAAAGAAAAAAGGCAAGCAAAGAGCCATGTTTTCAGTCATATTGATTGTCTTTAGACAAAAATGTCCTTTAAATTTTGTCAATATTTTACCATGTCATATTCATTCATTTTAGTCAATTTTACTACGCCTGAAATGTCATACAAGATCAGTAAAAAAAAAATTAGTACTATGAAAAGTTATTTTTAAAAAAATGTGTCAAAATGCTCCAGATCAAACCATTTTGAAAAATGTAAAACATTCATTTAAAGGTATAAACCTACCCAGAAGTAATAGCATATAATGAGAATAAAGCAGCATTAGTTATTGTTTAGAAATGACTGGGTTGTGAATTAATGTTTGTTATATTACTGGTACATTATTTATAGTGTATTATGGCAACAGTGTGCTTTGTGTATTATTCTTTGAATGTGTACGCTGTAATGTTACATTTCTTTTGTTAATGTTTTGTACTGCTATTTTTATCATTTAATTATAAACACAATATGTCTTTTTGTCTTGTCCTTGATATTGTTAACCACAGTTTTTTTTTGGGCAACATTCAGTGTTGCTACTAACTAAAATGACAATTTTTTTTACTATTAATAGAAATAAAGCTGAAATAAAAAAAAAAAAAATAAATAATATATATATATATATATATATATATATATATATATATATATATATATATATATATTAGATGAAAAAAACATTTCTGTGAATAATTTTTTCATTTTAACAGACTAAAAACATAAATATTAAATAAAAACAAAAAATGACAATCACATACAGTTAAACTAAAAACTAGACTAAAATTAAATTAAATGAAAATGAAAACAAACAAAAACTTCAAAATAATAAAAATTTCAAAATAATAATATAACAGTATATATACATAATACTAAAACAACGCTGCAAATATTAATCATTTATTTCATTGAGATCAACATTAGAAGCTCTGAAAGGTTTAAGTGTCATTCACAAGGACAGGCGGTGTATCCTCACCTTGTCGCTGTCCAGTGTGTTCTGTGAGGTCCTGGAGGCCAGTGAGATGGTGTCTGGCTGACTGCTGCCGTCACCCTGACTGTCCAGATCTTCTCCATCCCTGCACACATAAACACACACAGGAAATTAACTCCTAGTCCTAGTATGGTTCCACATACTAAGATCCAACAACAGTCAAATGAAGCTGAAGGGTAAAAACTACAAAAATATTAGAAAGAAAAATAAGAATATTCAAGTAAGAAAAGAGATGTTTCACTGGCCTGGGGGTGTACCTGCGACCCTTATGTTTGGCTGTGGAGGGTTTGGGGATGTGGATGGGCTCCTTGAGCGCCCCCTTCAGATGCACAGTACGCTCCTGAATCACTTCGCGGATGTGCTTTATCCAGTCCTGTTTGTTCTCAATACTGGAAGCCTGTGTTTACATGTGTGGAGAAAGAAAACACAGAAATACAAAATGTTGAGTAAGAGTACACACTGATTTTCTGTTCTATGGTGAACTAAGGGTGAGTTATCTGTGTGGCCGTACTCACCATGGATCCATGTTTGCATCCCTGACTTAGCTTCATTCGAAATATAGAAATATACAAGATTTTACTGTTTTATAAAATGCCATGTATCATACTGCATGAGACAGTGGCCGGTAAGACATAAGGACAACATTAATAAACATATTTTGTGATAATTTAGAGCCAATTTTGCCAACGTGTTGTGTTAAATGGTTTATACATTAGTCACTGCCATTTGAAGATGTAAATATTAAATCATTCAGTGATTAATAAGCATAATTTAAAATTACTTTTAAACAAAATGTATAAGCTTCTGTCTTTGTATACATGCATATTATGTATTTTAATATATTTTATTTTATTTTTGTTAAAAAAAGGTATAAACAATAAAATATGTGCGTGTTTGTGTGTACATGTGTGTGTAATTTTGACATGAAATAAATGACACTGAATGATTTAGGCAGAGAATTCTTCTTTGGCTCATATAACGTAAACCACATAAACAGACAGTAAATAACTATGCAATTTTGACACATTTTACTGAATAATAAAGTAGCGTTGCAGTTTTAAAGAAGCATGCAGTCAATTAACAGTTACTGTGAGACAGAAGCCACTTGCAATGCACATAAGCCACCACCAGTAGAGACTATTCTTGTTTTTTGTTTCCTTGCACTTTATTAACATGCAGTCAGAACCAAGATGCTCAGATCTTCCCATATAATCACTGTCATAGTTTGAAATAAACTAATTTTTGTTTTCTTCAGGATCAACCTGAGGTGTTGCATTTTTAAGTAATATCTTATGTGAAATCATATCAACAGCACCTGAGGCATGCTGGCCATTACTACAGAAAATAACTGACATTTCATCCCCCAGTTTGTAAAAACCAGTGAAAAATGTGAGTCTTCACACTGAATATGTGGATTTTACAAATATTCAAACTTTTACTTGTTAAAGTGCAAAAGAGACAAGCTACACAGAGATGCGACATAGAAAGCTGGAGCAAAACAGTGCCATGCTTCTCAACAGAGCAAAAAAGAGGGTTACCTTGAGGACAATCTTGTTGTCTGAAGTTGGGGTCCGTCCAACCCAGAGGGCAAATTTACATGGATCTCCTTCCACATGCTCAGTAACACCCAGTTCAGAGGTCTGCAGACACAACAAAGCATTTAAAACAACCAGATCGGTTGCACATGAAGAGGTTTCCGTTTTTTAACCTTGCTCTGAAACTTACAAACAGCTTGCTCTTGTAGATGTACTTGCTCCTGCCATTGGAGTCTTTAACCTCCTTGCTGAAAATCAGTGACATTTCGAAGAGGAACAAGTGACGTTCCCGTCCTTTACGGATCAGGGTCTTGGGATCCCACACCTGGAATGCCTCCTGCAGGATCAGTTCTCCCTGGGACTCGATGTTCTCATCAAACCCTGAAGACATTCACTGCCATCAGAAACAATTTCATCCATCCCATGTGTCTTTGTGCATCGGTGTGTGCGTCCACTCACCTTCCAGCATGCTCAAGTGCATGGCGTCATTGGCTCTCTTGGGAACACTGAGCATAACCTCCAGGCCATCTTTGATTTCACCTTTGCCTTCCTCGCAACACGTCAGGAGCTCCTACAAACGCAAACCGAATTACCACTTAGCTTTCAATCAAACCATTCCATAGGTTTCGTGATGAATCCAAGATATTTTTTACCTTGAGGAGCAGCTGGTACTTGGTTATTCTCTGAACAGGTTTGATGAGGTATGATGAGATGGAGTTGGCCAGGCGATGCCTCTGTTGGATTTCCTGTAACAGGAATTTTAATACAACGACTTTCACAATTGGGATTCAAATTGGCCACTGACATGATGAATGTTTGAAATGAATAAAACACATGAATCATAACAGAAACATTCAGCTCACGTCAAAATATCCTCCAGCATGCTCAAGAATAAGTTGAGTGGAGTCTGGTTTGTTCTTGCAGTAGTTCACGTACATTTGGAACTTATCGGCCTGACGAAAAATGAAAGGTGTTTTAACGACCTTAATCTGAAAGAAGTAGATACAATATTAGTATTGAAACAGTTAACTCTACTCACCCAAGTCACAAAACAGTGGCCCACATCTTCAGGAAGCTGCTCGTACTTCTCCAGCTCTTTGAGGAATATGCTGATGACAGAGAAAAAAAGAGCAATATTTGTGAGCCACTTACAGGATAGGAAATTAATTCATTAGACACAGGCTTTATTCTTTAAAAAAAAAAAAAAAAAAAAAAAAAAGGAAAGAGGCTTAAAGCATTTGAATTAGAAATGAACTCACTTATGATGGAACTCGTAGAGGTCCTGCATGTTACCAAAAATGATATGCTCTTTATTAACAATGCCTGGTGGGATCTCCTCCACGCCACTGGTCATCTCCCACAGATACGTCTGGATGAGAGGAAAAGATTCGAATTGATAAATTGGAATTGGATAACTTAGTCTGAAGTAAGGAATTTTTCTTGTGATTTGCTTCGAATTTCCAGAATTCACGACAAAGGATCCAAATGAATACTTTTTCTAATGACTGAGCCAAAATGCATTAGTAATATACAATAAAATACTTACATCCATGCATTCTCTCAAGTCTCGTACATAAGCTTTTTCTGTCTGGATCAGCTCAGCCATAATGAAGCTATGAAAACAGAAAAGACAAAAATCATTACACCAGAAAATGTAGATATTTCTCAATCTACAAGTCCAAGAATTCATTTGAATATTTCAGTAACAGTAAACAGGACATACTCCTTCCTGCGGGCAGATTTGCGCTTCTCTTCGTTGAGCTCATGGGCAGCATCTCTGAGTTTGACCTCTGACCCTGGAGCACTGGCTGGGATGATGTCCAACTGCAGGTCTTTACTCTGGAAATTAAAAACAACTTGTTTTAGTCCCACAGTCTTCTGACTGCATATCTTTTTCAAGACTATTCCCACTGATTATGTTAACATGCACAAAAATATTCTGATAGCAGAAATAAATATTAGATATAAAACCTAAATTAAAATAAAATACGTTGAAGTACTAAAATAACAGTCTAAAACTAGCACATTACAAAATGACTAATACTTAAACTAACATTAAAACTGTAAATATAAAAATAAACACTTATTCAAAACGTGAATAAATAACTATGTAATCTACTGCATTTTTTGTGTCATTGTTATGGACGTGAATGTGAAACGTTTATTAATTTATTGTGTTTCCAGCTACAATTAAAACAAGTTTAAAAACTTGCACCTTATGTGTTTCTAGAAGAGAATATCAGGAAATAAGATTTAATGTATTCTGAATGTTTATTACATACAGGAATATTCTAATAGTTATAAATCTTGTATAAAAAAATCTTTGAAAAGACTTGACCAGAATACAGATCTTAAGAAGACATACTTGAAAAATTATGAGAATGTAAAACTGATTGATGCCTAATGCATTTTGCAAATACTCATCTTAAACTACTGACAGCCTGATGGCAAAAACCCCAACTATTTGTCCAGATTATGGCTCTAAACCATGTGAACTTGTTAGAAATGCTGGCATATGGTATGTCAAGACTCAAAATGATCAGATATCACACTATTATGAGGGAAAAACAAAACACATACTGCTTTGTTTGAATCTGAGGAGATGCCGAGGGCTTTCTCTAGAGACGTGCGATACTTGTCCATGCGAAGGGAGAAGTCTCGATAGCGTTTGTCCACGGCCGTGACCCATTTCTTAATCTCAGCGGCATGGGAGTGGCCCTTATCACAGAAACCATCCGCTAACTGTATCAGCAGCTTCACCCGCTCTTTGGTTTGCTGGGGACACAGGAAGAGAATGAGCTTTAGGTACAGTAACTGCAGAGTTAAGAGGTGCAGCCCAGGTGGTGCAGCTGTACCTTGGCTGTGATGTGGAAGTCTTCGTGCTCCTTCAGAAGCTCCTGTGTGTGGTGAATGCTGGAGCCTGTGGAAGTGTGTGTGGACAGATAGAACTCACCGGTGTCATGAATCCACTCCAGAGCCTGGACAAAGAGAATGAAACACTTTAAAATAGTGATTCATAGTGAGTGTGTTGCAGACAGCAAGGCGAAACAATGCTTAATGCGAAAACAAAACACAACTGAACATATAAATGTTCATGGTTATAAACCAGCCTTTTTCATATATTTATTATTAATGTCATTCTCCAAGCAAACGCTATGGTCCTAATAGGGGTCCTGAAGTTGAGAAACATTGTTTTAAAACAACATTTTCATGACTAAACCAAGAATGGACTGAGAAGACACGCTATGGCATATGCAGACACGCACATCCCAATACACAACACATACAAACAGAGGATGAAGAAGGTAAATGTTTTAATTATAATGTCTCTGTGCAGTTTAATTAGAGCCATGGCAGTGAGTCATGAGTCTGCCAGTCTCAGCCTTGGGCCAAGAAAAAGTGAATAATCAGACTGATCAGATATCAAAGGAACAGATGGAGGAAGAGAGAGACATCAAACCTGTTTGGCACTGCGTTCAAACACCACATACTGCTGACACTGGTCCAGCCTTCTCTTCCTCATGGTCCAGAAGTGCAGGACCCGATTCTCCCTTTGCAGCAACTCATTCAGGATATCTACAAAATTACACAATCATTCTTAACCATGATGTACACCGCAGTTCTGAAGCACAACGCTTTGAACACCAGCCCAGATCTTTAACCACAAGGGTAAGCCACTGAAATCATGCTAATCATTATATTCAATATGTATTTTAAACTAGTGCTCTCAATTGATAGAAATTAGTAGATACAAGATGTGCAGATTATTATTCGAATTAATCTTTTTCTGAGAAGCCCTCAAATTAAGATAATTCAAACAATATTGTGGGAGACGAGTACATCACTGAACAGACATTACAAAGAGCTGATTAAGAATTTAATATCTTGTTTATTTCTTGAATTATATTGTTTATAGCTTGAAATTCACTGATGGTAGGAAAATAATAATAAAACTATCGTTTTTTTATTACTATTGTTATTATTATGGTTAGCGAACCATCAGTTCATTTCAAGCAACAAACAATTAAAAAATAAACAATATATTGACTTCTATTACTATAAATAGATAATTAAATTATTAAATTATATTAAATGTAATTTTTGCTATTTAAAAAAAACAAACAAACATAAAACAATCTATTTAATTACAAAATTTAAAGTTAAATGGGTAATTGAAGCTTGAATAGCTATTGCTTAAACTGAACTGATGGTAGGAAAACAATAATAATAAATGCATCTTATTAATATTATTTGATCAAATTAATGCATGACAAACATTTTAAGATTAATTAATTCTATTAGTTAACTATTATTCATTTAAAATTTAATTATAAAAAATAAATTAAATGGGTAATGTCTGAATTTCTCTCATGTAGGAAAATCCATTATTATTATTATTATTATTATTATTATTATTAATAAACACCTTTTTATTATTTGATAAAATTACATTACATAATTAATTTGACTAAATTAATTTTTAACTGACAGCACTAAAGATAAAATCGCTATACAAGCAGATGCACTTCACAATGTTGTATGCGTGTGTGTGTGTGTGTGAAGCATGAAGGTAAAGTGACGATTCCAGTGGAGTAATGCTGTCACCATTCTGCAGTAAGCTGCCCTATCTGTGCGGTGGAGGCCTGACCCATTTACGGTTTCCTTATCTGAGTCATTGTAAGCACACTCAGAACAGAACAGGGCCGCATTCACAATGCACACATTCTAAACTGGGCCAAAGTGGGCCAAAGTGGGCCAGCTGCAAAAAAACTCAAGTGAGGGTGCAGCGCACTGCTCAGCCGCTAGATGGCGAACGAGAGCAATTAAACCAACAAGCACTGGATCTAAGACAGACTGTGTTTTGTCATATCTCCAGAGAGCCAGCAGAGGGAAGACTGGTAAATAAGAGGAAAACATGCAGAGAGGCAGCATCTGTAGCCTTGTGGTTTGATAAGTGGAACAGGATTTGAAATACCACAGGGACATACGAGGGGCTCCATGTGTTTATTATATGTCTCTCTGGAATGCTTGATTCTGATTGGACAGTTGTGGTACTCTACAGTTTATATATTTCCGCTAAACTGCATAATTGACTGCTAACCCAGTTATGTCTGTTGCATCACTTCACAGCCTCCTACTTCTCACAAAACAAGCTTGTTTACACTAAAATTGTATATCCGTTCCATTTATTAATATATTTAGTACATAGCTGTTTCATAAGCAGGATAATAAATAGCCAGACTGTCTATCATCCTTTAAGCAATATTTCCAAGTCATTATCAGGACCGTTTTGACGTCAAGCTGTGGCCAGAACTTACTTTTGACCTGCTGCTCTGGTGCTTTGACGTGACTCAGCATCCCCGGCATGCTGACACTGTTTCGGTGCATATATTTCAGGAACACATCAGCATTCCGTCTGGCCAATGTGCATGCCTGAAACAGAGATAGCAACGAAGAAATTACCCAAACACAGTCAAAACAGTTGTTGCAAAACAACAATAAAAATTCAATATATGCTCATGTTAAAAATTCAACTCTAAGAGAAGTTTTAATTTTGCTAGAGTATGTCTGGCATTCGTGTAACTATTACATACTTATGTAAGACTTGAGATTCTTTTGACCAAACTACCAGAAACCATAACAGTACAAGTTTTATAAGCTTTAAACAGCAACAAAAGTGTCAAATGTCCATCTACTGCTAGGGATGTAACAATGCACTGTGAGCTGGTTGAAAATCGATAGAAATGTGTGACGATTCAAAACGGTTGAGATGCTAAACAAACTGCGATACAATTGGGGGTAGGAAGTTATATGAACGTGTCTCTGAAGGGAACTGACTGTCTTTTGAAAAGTTTAGATGGTATTTTCTTTCCATCTGGTCTCTGTATGATGCATGGTATCTCTGTATGAGTAGCGTTCATAAGCGCAGCTCTGCTTTGTTTACAGCAGTAACCAAGGAAATGCTATATTGCTGCTGTTCCATAAGCACCACCTGCTGGCAGAGAGTGAATTTGTGTTTTCCTTCAGCCTATCTGCTGTTTTTGTTTCATGCAGATGTATTTTATGTATAGTTTCACAAAACTGAAATCAGACCATTCTGCTTTTGCTTTCAATTTCAAAATTACACAATCTAATTTAGATTAAAAATTGCTCATGCTGCATGTACGCAGCATCTTTGTTTGGATCTTGACTAAATTGCACTGGTTGCCTCTAATTTTAAATGGAAAGAGCACAGGCAAAACCTTAGTTTGTTTATATGAAGAGATTTCACATTTATTTGTGTTAGTCATTGATTTGATTTGGGGTTTGTTTTAAAATTTCAATTTAGTTTTGTTATTTGACATATTTCAATTTCACAAAGAAATGTGCAGCATTTTGTCCAAGCAATAATAAAAGGGCACCTTTTCATTTATAATTTGTCTTAAATCTCATTTGGTTAAAAAATTGTGAGAAAATTGCATGGTGAAATCAATATCGTGAATCATATCGCATCGTGAGTTGAGTAAATTGTCACATCCCTATCTACCGCATGTTTACAGAGAAAAACACCTGAAAAACAGCATTGATGGAAACACTTTTGGTGTGTATGGCTGCTTATTCACATGACACAGCTGTAGATGTAGCTTTTTGTTTGTATGTGAATATTTACTTCATCTAAACTGTTTGTACTCTGTGTAAAGTATCTAGATACTGTCTGTTTGTATTACTAACTGCCTGACTTAGATGATTCAGTAAGAGAGCAGTCAGAACAAACACAAATCGATTCAGACTGTTCTGAAAGATCTGACTCAAAGGATGGTGTGCCCTCTGGTTTTGGATACGTTACCTTGAGGAAGGCCTCTTTCTGCTCCAGATGCTTGCTGATCATGGGGCTGACGTGGTCGGTTTCACAGTTGGGCCCGAGTTTGTCCGCTCCTCCGCACCAGTCCTCCTCCCGCTTGTACTCCTGCTCCAGACTCTCCAACACACTGCACACCTACAGCACAGACAGGAAGATGAGCTTTCAACTGCCTGTTGGCCTTTTAAACTCATTACACTATGAATTATAAAAGACCTGGATGTGATTGGTCAATGAATAGTGTTCAGTCTATGCTTTTTAATGCACAGCTATGACGTGACAACATCAGTCACACAAACCCTTCTACAGACCTGTTCGGAGGTCTTGTAGAAGGCCACAGATGCGTTGACCAGTTTGAGCCGGTCTTCCATCTTCAGCATGAGCTGCTGCCAATGGGAGGCCACGTTTTCAGCGCAGTCTCGGATCATGTCCATGTCGTAGTGATTAGCCTGCAGCAGGGCCTCAGCTTTCTGCTGGACCTGTAGGGCACTTTGATGGGTTTTCTATTTAGAGGAAGAGAAAACATGTCAGATAAGACACACAAAGACAAGGAATAAAATGGCAGGCCTGAATCGATAAACATTAAAAAAAGATGGGGGCAGGAGTCAGACGGCTTAAGACAACAGACGGTGAGATACGACTGATAGTTCAATATTTGGCCACAAAGTGTGGTTTACAGATTCTATCTTGAAAAACAAAGAATCCCTCAGTATTCAGTACAGAAACGGGAAGAACGGGAGTCAGATGGGAGGAGGAAATGAGAAGGCTCCTTTGATAGGCAGTCTTTGTGCCTTCAGGTTCCCAATGGCGATACAGTGACAGCGGATCTGATGTTATCCAGGTTCTTTATTAAAGGAGGGGAAGTGGAGAGCAAACAAACTGTCTGTGCAGGAGCACATGAGACTCAGGCCATGTCAGGATCATCTATGAGCTACAGCTGCAGATAAACGGCCGACTAAAGCGTCAGTCAATATGTTCAGACATAAGGTTTCATGTTGCTATGTGTTGCTGTGTTTCTTCAACTACACATTTAGGTTCAAGTGGTTGATTTTTATTAAATAAGATTTTAACTTGTATATTAAGGTCATATTAAAACTCTCTTGGAAACTCACACCATGTCTTCAGTTATTTTTGGTAATTTTCAAACATCTTTTACTGTATATAAAAGTATGGGGTTGGTAGGATTTTTTAAAATGTTTTCAGAAGAAGTCTCTCACACTCAACAAGGCTGCACTTGTTTGATCAAAAATATTTTTGTTCAATTGTTTATATATATATATATATATATATATATATATATATATTTGAATTTTCAGCAGTCATTACTTCAGTCTTCAGTATCACATGATCCTTCAGAATCATTCTAACAAGCCGATTTGATGCTTAAGAAACAACAATGAATTTTGAACAATGAAATCAAGCCATGAATTTTGTCAAATTATTCAAAAAAACTGATTTAATTGTATTTACTGTAGGTCACATAAATTAGCCTTAGCAAGACAAAGGAGACAGCTCTTTTATTTCAGAAATGTATAAAATATTATTTGCACCAAAGAATGCTTGTTGGCTCAGAAAAAAAAAGACTTGAGTGTTGGTCATTATTAGTGGGTAAATTAAAAAGTAGTTAGTGTGAAAACTGAGTTTATGTTTGCAGCCCACAAGTCAAAAAGTGTTCTTAGTTGAAAAAACATTTGTGTGCATATGTGGGGGCACGTTAGCGCTAATACATGTTGACAATAATTATGGTTTGAGATATTATAATTACAGTAATGAGTCTATTGTGAGAAACAGGCAGGGAAATGTTAAAAAGAGGAAAATGAGAGTTGAAAGAAGATTTGAACTAAAATATGAGGAGCACTGACCTCGATAGCATGTTGGAACTGCTCATGCTCTCTCTGCAGCTGCTCAGCTTCTTGAAGTGAACTGGCTGTAATCAGACCTGCATTCAGCATCGACTCGCCATTGCGGATCCAACCCAGAACCTGCAACAAGTGAAAAGATTAACAAATCAACAAAAATCGTTATATACAGTGTATAAAGTCTATATTGAGCAGTATATAGTAAGCTTCCTTCATGAACACAGCCTGTAATTACCTGTTTGACTTCTGCCTGTAGGTGGCGCAGTTGCACACACTGCTCCAGGTGTCTGCGGTGCTGCTCTGCGGCCACGTCCAGCTCCTGTTGTTTCTCGTGTAGAAACTCCAGAAGATCCTGTACACGGGTGGCCATGTCCACATCACGGTCACACAGCAACTCGACACCTAGAAAACATGAAGAAATGCCACATTCTCAGCTCTCATGTTATTCACTAACAATCATGATGGACTGAAAACTCTTTGTTTTAGGACTGAAGCACTATAGATGACGTGGTAACTGTCATTTCCTATGACAGTGAGAGCAAGATTACAATCCAACATGTATATCTGCCCCAGAGACCAGTCCAAACACCCACTCAGCCCTCATGTCTGTGCAGAGACCGAATTCAGTGAAGCTCAGTCAGAAATATAACCTTACATAACCTAATACATATGCATACTGCCCCACTGCTCTGTGGCCACTGACCACTGAATGACCTATAGCAACATTACGTGAGGTGTCTCACTTTATGCCAGTCTGAGCTCAAAGGACTAAGGACTAGATGAGGACAATGTTTTAATGGTAGTGTGTACTGGTCCAAACAGCAGATATACATTTATTATTTCGTTATGTATTAGTTCAGTTATTAATATAAATATTAAAAACAGTTGTGCTGCTTAATATTTTTTATAAAAGTATTAATGTCATTCCAAAGAAAACATTACTAACCTCAAACTCGAAGTGAAAGTAGCTATTATGTACATATACTGAAAAGGCCATATTGGCATGTTTGACTCACCAGACGCCTGCACCTCATTGACGTACTGCAGCAGCTCCTGGCCCTGGTGGATGACGTGGAAAGCAAGGTTGTTCATGGTCAGGGCTTTATCAGCGTGGTGCTGCAGTCTCTGTTCGGCCAGTGTCAGGTCTTCTGTGTCAAAGTCATTCATCTGCTGTGACAGCTCCTCATTCCATGAGTCCAGATCTGAGATAATCTGGAAAATAAGATACAACATATGAGCACAGTCTGAGAGTCACAGATGCCATTACCAATGCAAGATCACCCAGGACAAGAAACAGAGTGACCTGTCCCGACTTGCTCTTTAATGTTTAGGGCAGTGTGTGTGTAACTTCCATCACTTTATAAACTCTCTCTGAGTGTGTGTTTCTGTAAGCGTGCAAACAGGAGAAAGAGAGTAATCACTTTTGGGTGCAGATCATCCTTGAAGACTGCTGCTTATTAATTGCTAGTAAATCATATTAGACATCAGGGAGTCGCAAACTGTGTGCTGATGGGAATATTGCCCTAGTTTAAGGAACAGTCCACTCAAAATGAGGACTCTGTCATTATTTACTCTCATTATTTCCAAACCTGTAAGACGACTTCTGTGGAACAGAGTACTGGCTGCTATTTCTCATACAAAGAAAATGAATGTTGATTTCAGCATCCTCAAAAAAAAAATCATATGTGTTTGGAATGACATGAGGGTGAATGATGGCAGAATTAACATTTCTCAGTGAATTATTTCTCTGAAACCCACACTGTCCCCCACAGACACTTAATCAAGTATACAGGGAACTCACATCAATGGCATCCCTCTCAAAGATCCTGAGCTGAAGGAAAAGCTCCAGTTTGATCTTCCTTTCCTGGAAGAGCTCCTCCATCTGAGCCTGAGCCTCATCCAGCTGCTGCAGGACGCTCTCGATGTGGTTGATGGAGCTGTTGTGAGGGGTCTTATTGCTGGAGATGGCCGAGTCTCTGCAGGAAGACAGTGCAAAGGCCGTTACAGCAAATGTCAATTTGTTCTGGTGTGTGCAAGAGATACAGGAACAAACACATTTACTTCTTACAATAATGTCCTTTGGGAAAGGTAATAAATGTTAGGAATGTTAAGAATTTTCAAGCCCAAGTCTTATGGAATTTGAGGAATTTGTGTTGTTTTCTCGTTAGTACTTTGTTTACACAGACAAAATGCTTATATTATCTCCTATACATTGAGTGGGTTCAAAATAAGGAATCTTAGGAATCAGTAACAATCAAAAATGACTTGCAGTGTACTCAATATTTCAGTTTTTATACCTCATGAGTATTAATACTGATTCATGAATCTGTTTGATTCATTAAAAAAAGATTTCATCCATTAGATTTTTTACTTCTGAAAATTTTCACCATATCAGATGCTATTTTATCATTTAAACTAATTCAAAATTAATATTTGTAAATAAAAACATTTCTGATGAACAGAGAAAAAGTTGCTATAGAAACTTTTGTTTCACTACGCAGCGCTGATCAAAAATGACTTACAACGATTCAAACTATTATCTTGTGTTTAGCCATTAACTATGACGTTTGCCTCAGTAAACTCCTAATGCTGCTTGTTAAAAGTTAGTAATGTAGTTGCCATGTTTAGGTATTGGGTAGGATTAAAGATGTAGAATATGGTCATCCAGAATATGTGCTTTATAAATATTAATAAACAGCCAATATGTTAATAATAGGCATGCTAATAAGCAACTAGTTATAGTGAGAATTGGTCCCTATGCTGAAGTGTTACCATCTGTTTTGCTGATTCACTAAGAAGAAAAGTTTTAAAATGGCAAATAGATTGTAAATTACTGTTGCAAATGTTTATTTTTTATTATCACAATCAATTTGCTATTTGAGATGCTATTTTTATCATCTAAAGTCATTTGATTCAACAACTCTGCTTTTGATGTTAATATCTAACAAAATTCAGAGCTATTAATTCAGATAATATTGGTTCTTCGAAATCATTTTATTTTAGACGGATAGAGAAAATAAAGTGCCTGCAGAAGCTGGGCATAACAACACTTTTGCATTGATGGTGGAAAGGGGGCTAATGGGGTTGGAAAAGCAAACTTTTGTTTCATTGTGCAGCTCTAATCTCTGTGGGATATGAGTAAATGATCAGCAGAATATTGAACCTAAAACTAACGAAAACCGACAAATATTAAGGCCCGAAAGAGGATGTGACTTCAGGCTTGAAATTTAAATGCAATAAAACAAAAAGCCAGCACTAATGAGATTAAAAATTCATTAAAAAATTGAAATTATATGGTCCTAAAAGCATTATCTGCGAATGGGACAGAGGATTACAAGCCCACTGGAAAGATAATATGTAAAATATGCAACATTATCCTCATTTCATTAAAAAGGTTAATTATCAGGGACAGCTTTAGTAATAATTGTACAAGAAGGTGAGGGGGGAAAGAAACGAGGAAGCAAGAGTTTCAAATGAGTCTGTAAGGGATAGAAAAAAGACGGAAGAGTCCTTTCATCCCGTCTCAAAGGATACAAGCGGGTTAACTCTGATTAAACTTTATTAAAAACAAATGGCGTAATAAAGTAAAATCACAGTTATCGGGGTAATAAAGGCCCTCGCTTTAATTGATGCTTCAATGCTGGATCACTGCAGAAAGTCTGTTCCCATGGTGATGTGCTTTTATCATACTGCAAGGCTTGCGTGACTGAGTGGACTTCATACGGAATAACAGAATAATTAACACTTTCATCACCGATTCACAACCTCAACACAAACAGGGTTTTGACATTAGATTAGACTCAGATACTATGATGACAGTCTTACGTCTGTAATGTGAGTAACTGAGTTTGATGCTGAGATCCGGATAGCTCTCATGTGCGAGCTGGAGAGCTTGTGTAAGTGTGTAATGTCTCTGCGGTGTGGGCATTCTGTGTGTTGGTGTGTGCTAGGGACCTTTCTGTTTGTACCTCTGGGCTCTTGGGGTTTAAGTATTACCTCTGCATAATTAACTGGGCGGTTATGAAAGCAGGATTATGTAAGACACTAGAGGAAGAGAGAATAGAAGAGAAAGAGAGAGTGTACATGGAGAGATAGCCATCCTCAAAATCACATGCATAGAGAAACCAATTTGCAAGCGGAGGAGGAGGAGGAGAATTAAGCCACATGTCTTCATCTGCTTTCAAAACACTTTCGTCAGGGAAATGGAGTTTGTCTGTTAAACTGACATGTCAAACTGCACCAGTTATCATACAAAAACAAGTTGAATATATACAATAAATGTTATAATATTTCATATATAAAGACAAAACACAAGTATAATATATACAATATAAAATTCATTGCAATTATCCACTTATCAACATTTACAGGTTTAAATTAAAAGTTAAAACATCATATTTTGTTCCTATATTGTTTTATACATAAAATTAAATGTATAATTCATATAAATTATACTATTACTATTATAAATTATATTACATAATATTAAAATAAAAATATATAATGCAATTATCAATTATATTTTATAAATTTATATTTAATTTTTTTAAATTATAAATTAACATGCTAATAACTTGTGCATGTGGATCAATTAATGAATTTAAATCTAATTAAGTGATATGCTGATAAGTTGAATGAATTTCAATTAATCACATATTCAGATATTTAAAACTAAAATGTTAATTTATCAGCATAATTAGATTTAATTTCTTAACGATTAATTTCACCAGTTATTATATTAAACTAAAATGTACTAACTCATATAATTTCATATATAACAGAGTATTGAATAAAATGTATCTTATTTAATTTAATTAATATAATAAAATGTTAATTTAATTTATTTTAATAAATTTAATTTTATTTTATTTTATGCCCTAGTAATATCTTTCCTCTGTTCTTTTCTGGCTCATGTCAATCAAACTCCAAACAAATTAACTACGTTTCCTCAAAACTCTAAACCCATTATTATAAAATTACTATCATTATGTAATGAAAATAAGTCATTTGAGATGCAACAAACCATTCCTCAAGCCCTGAATATCTTGTTATTTTTTAGTATTGTGCAGCACACTGCAGTAGTGCTGGTAGTCAGGGATTCAGTTATACTGATAAAATGTGGCAGAGCTGTACACGTGAGAGGGGCTGGAAGCAGAGCGGTGAGTTTGCCCTGAGGGGGCTGAGAGATTCCACTCCAAACAGCCTCTGGTGATCTCTTCTTCTCCTTCGCCTGCTTAACTTTCTGTTAAAGCATCCAGCTTTACTGAATATCAGCCTTCACGTTCCTCTGCCGCTGCAGCCCTTCCCACATGCAGATTATACATGTGACCGACCGTTAGCTTCAGCTAAATGATGCAACTTTACAGCTGCACACTCACTCACCAAGTTACAGCAATGTAAATGCAAAGTGGATGCTGGCAGATGGATGAGGCCAAAGGTTTGGTCAAGTGAGGATGACTAATGGTTTGCTCAAGTACAAACACAATGCTGAATAGAATTCCGATTCCACTTGGCAATTCCATTAACAATTCTTCTAGTACTTGAAGACTAATTGGTGCTAAATATATATAATTATACTAAACCAAACAAAATACTAGTTTTGGTAATATTTTGTCCTTTTTTTAAATTGAAGACAGCAAAAATATTTCCCAAATGTGTATCTTAATATTGACAATTAAAGAATACATTGATTCATATCAATTTGGACATAGTAAAATGAGCAATGTCTCATTAAAGAATCACTTTGAACGATTCAACAAAAGAGTTATTAGACTGACTGAATCAAGCATGCACTCAGCATTGATATCCAAGCACCTTTGACTGATTCACTAAAAAGTAGTAGTTCATAGGAGTTATTTGTAAATAAGTGGGACTACACTGGTTGCGCTGTTTGTGAGGAACCGCTGAACAGAAAGATTACATTTATTGTCTGTGTATTATTGGTGGAACCTGCAAACTTCAGACGGCAAACTTAAAAATCATAGTTGGCTTCTTGGTGTGTGTAAGATTTCAAAAGATGGCTCTCACACTAATCTAACAAACCACACTTCAATGGAATCGAACTCACCAACATATTAAAGGATTTGTTGCAGGAGGGGACATGAAAGGGAAGGACAGATGAGAAGATTGTGCACCTGAGTTGTTGAATGAGATCCTCTCCCTCTTTGATGACATTTACAGTGAATTGCAGTGTGGTCTGCTGCTGCTGCCCGAAACGCTTGATCAGGTCCTGAACGGCCTCCACTGACTCGGCATACACATCGTCCAACAATTCCTTCTGCAACTCCTCCAGCCACGTCCACAGCTATGCACAAAAGACACATGCATTCACTTTTTACTTTGCTCAGAAAGCTCTGTTATTATTTCAACTGCATATAAATTTTGCACATTCATCTCATTTAATTTAGTTTCTAATTTCTGATCTGATATTGAGTGTTAATGTATCTGGCTCTTGTGCAAATGTGTAAAACTACAAGCTTTCATAACTAGGTTGAATGACCAAATAAAACTTTTTTTACTTGACATTCTTATGGTGCACACAAAAGATAATAAATAAATAACGAATAAGCATGCTAAATATCTACATCATTTTAAGGCACAAAAATCACAGTAGTTACAAAAAACCTCCACATTATGCACAAAACCAGGAACACTGCTCAGAGCAGGCGATCTGAGGCCTCAGGCGAACTGTTTTGAAGTTTATTGTTGAAGGTGGTGAATGTGTTACAAAAGCAGTGCTTTGATGGTTGTTGGGGAGATGCTCTCTAGAGGTGCTTTAAAGACATGAATTTGAAGACAAAGAGTTTAGCTTTCCTGAGAGGATTTTAACATGCTGACAGTTTAACATACGCTGAAACTGTCCCAAGATGTTGCGTTTTTTAATTCAATCCTTTTTTGCACGACTGCAAAAACTATTCAAGTTGCTATTTTGTAAATTTAGACGAAACTACTCAATCATCCCTAGTTCTTACCTCCTTAACATGAGTGTGGAAAGCCACTGACATGTCCAGCAAGACTTTTCGCTGCTCCACACGCCTTACAAAGTCCTGGATCCGGTCCTCCAGCTGATGGGCGGCCTGATAGATCTCCTCCGGGTCACACTCGCCCGTCTGGGCCAACTGCTCTGCAGCTTCAAGCAGCTTATCAGCATTTGTGTATGTATTCTGATAAAGAGGAAACATTTATGGACTGTGACGAGCTTATGTCGACCTGTAAGAATATTTTGCTTCAATGCATTTTGGCACTGACTAGGTCCAATAGTTCTGCACACATTGGGTCTGTGTAGACTAGTCATGATCACATAAAAAAATAAAATCAATTACATAAATTTAAAAATAACCCATGGATTAGTCTACTAGCAGTGATAAGTTATAAATATTATATGGATTACCTAATCAGATTCCAAAAATTAAGTACTTTTAATTAATTATATTACATTTTCCAAAAATGCTTATAGTAAGATTTCAATGACTTTTTATGGAATACATAAGTTATTCATACATTATTTTGACCTAAAAGTTAATATTTCAATCATTTATGTTCACAGTTCTCTGATGTCGATTAATGGTCACACTGAAAATATTTCTACTTTTATTTATAATATTTCTTTACTTTTATATATAATATTTCTACAAAATGTTTCTACTTTTAGTTTTTAAATATTGTTTTCATATTAAAACTATTTATTTTTTCTTTAAGCTACACTTTTATGATTTAATTTAATTAATTTCAACAACTCACAAAACCCCTGCAGTTCCTTCACAAACCCCAGTTTGGGAAACCTTGATGTTTAATTCACTCTATGTTGCTGATAACAAAGGGTAGGTATATATTTTCTTTCTCTTTGTATTTTTATAATCAACAAAATATTCCTATTCAAAACTGTGATAAACGAGTAATCAAAAAGTAGTCTGAATGCATTACCTAAAATGTGTAATCTAAAAGATTACATTACTAACTACAATTTTCATCACATAATTTGTAATCAATAACATTCTACAAATTTGTAAGTATTATACCCAGCACTGTTAAAATGGGAAGTTGGGAAACCTTTCGTGTTCAAACCTGATCAAATAAAACCTGAGGGGAAGGGGAGATTTTAGAGTGGCAAACCTGAGCAACTTCCTCAAAGTCTTCATGGCGTTTCTGCAGGGCTCGAGCGCGATGAAGAGATTTCCCCACTCCTGTGTGTTTGCTGAGAAACGCCTCACCGTGGTTCTCAATCCAGTCAAGAACCTACTCACACACACAATGCACACAAGAGGAAAAAATGAAATTAATTTGTGAGACAGCAGCAGAGCTTTCCAGTCCTTCTCTAGGTGAGAATGTGTCCTGTCAGATAATGGGAGTCAAATCAAGGTACCATGACAGGTGATACTGCAGGGTCCAAGACAGAAAAAAAATCATGCATAAAGGTGTCGTTCACAGTCTAGCTCTCCCTCTCTGCTGCTCATCGCATCCCCAGCACCTGAATAGTGGTTTCCATGGCAACACTTTCCCTCAGCCACAGAATTAGCCATTCTGCATTCTCTCGGTCGAACACCTCGCTGCAGAAAACCACAATCTCTGCACCA
>JAFVLL020042189.1:0-13158 GCA_021397915.2 Tor tambroides
TATATATATATATATATATATATTGCTTATGGATGCTAATTGAATTTTTGATCTAATGTAAGGATAAATAAATGGAAGATAATTCTAAGTATAAATATGTAAAAATATGAATAAATATAATTTTTAGGTTTTAAATTCAACAATACAAAGAATTCATTCAAATATTTGATATTTTATAAATGAAACACTATGTTTATCTCTCACATAATTTACGGATCAAAAATGGTTAAAAAACATTTGAATTTAATTAATAATCAATATCTAAATCAGTATCTTGATTTTCAGTAATTTTAATGTTTTGTTTCAAATTATTTGAAGTCATCCTGAGTTCCCCTTAGCGGTTTTCTTAGGTCCTGTAATGGGCCCCGGCTCCCTGAATGAGAACCACGGGTTAAAAGTTTTGTAATGCATGCTGTAAAATGCATTTTAAATATTTGCCAGCTGAGGTAAGTTCTAATTTTAGTTTGAGGAATTGAGCTTTTCGATTAATGTTGATAAAGTTGTGCCATGTGATGTGTGTGAATATGCTTGTGTGTTCGGTCTCCAGCAAGCTGTCCACATACACTGAATGCTGTCATGCACTAGCTGAGACGCCACGTTGCTGCAGCCTATTTTTGGACCTGCTAGGCAAACACAGCAGGAAACAGGTGAATTTGGCCCAAGTATATGTACACTATCCACACACAATCAGACATACGCTGAAACAAGCATACACACACATGTAAGCATATAGGCTGCATGTTCCGCTTTTTGCTCTCAAGTGAAACTTGAGCAGTGGTCTGTGAAGGTGTGTGTGTGTGTGTGTTTCTGTTCATTTTATTTCGGTACAGACAGTTCAGATGTTCTTCTCTCTCTTTCCTTCTGGCACTAAGAGTAATGAGATCATGTGCTCCCACACTCATAAAGAATAAACACAGTTCACACTGTGTACTAGGTATCATAAACACAGTTCCACACATACTCTGTCCCTCACATAGGGACATACTGTCCTCTAGACTGCAGAGGTCTCTCTCTGCGCCCCACTTTTTCATACATTCTAAAAGAAAACAAAGGAGTTGTTGAAAATCTGTTTAAACCATCTGACAAAATAAAGTTAACCAAAGGCTGCTAGATTCACAGAAGTTTCAAGTGATTTTGCATGGGTTTAGTGGACCATCAAATTGCTAAACATCAGGCCTGTAAGTTATTTTTAAATATTTAATCCTAATTTATCTCATATTTTTTTTTATATGTAACATTAAATTTCTTTTTGTAAATAATAGGTCTGTGTGTAATTTTTAGTATTTATTTGTGTGCAGTATATTTAATGTAAATTTATGCAACTTGTGCTTTATGAAGAAAAAAAAAACAGTTTACACATTTTGTATGATCCCTCTTATTTTGGTAAAATAAATAACATTTTGCAGATTCTGCAAAGTGTAAACTTTGGACTTCGACTGTATATAGATGGATAGATAGATAGATAGATAGATATGATAAATGCGTTAATATATGTATATGAATATTAAGTGATATTAATTGCACGTGTTGTCACCTTAACTTAGACGTACTAGTAAACACACTTGTCCTCTTTTTTTATGTGCAGGATCTAGTAGTGCGTCTCCTGTTCACACTAGGAAATCTGACAGCCAAGAGCACTGAAGCCAGAGAGAGAGTCTATGAGGAGGAAGGCGGGATAGATGTCCTCTTAGATCTTTTTCAGGTCTACCAGGAAACACCGTCGCCCCCTGAGCAATGCCGTGCCCCTGAGAGAGAGGACGTCTTGGTCAAACTGATCAGGCTGTTGGCCAACCTGGCCATCCATCCCACTGTGGGCACGGCACTGGCTGCCAACACACTGTGTGTACAGCTGCTGCTGGAAGTGCTGGGTACAAAACATAATCATGAAATAAACACACACTCCTCTAAGTGGTTAATTAGTTAATAGTTTATTCAACAAAAAAAGAAAAAGGTGTTTACAGAAAGCCCACTGGGAACGTACTTCACAGATACTGTACTGCATTCACTCATGCATTTTAATGCGGTTGTGTACGTGACCAATGCTTTGCAGAAGCGTTGTGACTTTAAACACACAGCAACACAGATGTTTCAGGCTAAATTTACTTCCTTGAACTTGAATGAATGTGCAAGTTGGTTGCTCTGCACAGTGCAATCACATGCTGTTCTCTTCACATCAGTTACTGGCACAGGCCCTCAAGTTACTGCATCCTCTCCAATGACGAGAAGAGCCAGACTGTAAACTGCATGTTTTTATTATGCATAGCTCTATTTTTGTGCAGCCTGGTGTTTTCAGAGATGTTGCACTGTGGTTTGATGGTGATGGATGGAAGCTCGGTTTTGGTTCTGCATGTGAACGTTTCAGAAGCAGGCATGTTAGTGTGAAGAGGTGGTTATGCATTTCCTTTTTGAAATAGAGAAAGAGATTTGTGTCCTGTGGAAATATACATCCCATGTCATTTTTAGAATGTGAGAAATAATATTAAAACCTTTTGCTCGATTCCTGCAGTTAGAAATGACAGTTAGAGGATGCTGTAGTTTTTAGAACCAAGATGTGGACAGTTAGAGAGGAAATGGGTGGGAGATTTATTGTTTCTCGCTTATCTGCCTTATGTCTGGTACATTAAAATGACATCCTGTTATGATGAAAATAAAAATCGAGAAGGAAAAAGAAACTGAGAAATCAAGGGTAACAATGACCGAGCATTCACCACAACAAAAAGTGTTTCGAAACGAGCACACGCTTTGCAGCGTGACGCACAAACACTGACAGAGCAAACCGCACTTCGAACGGGAAATACAGGATCTTAATACAGTCAAACGCGCTGGCAGATTCTGACTACCTCAATTTCGGATTTATCGTGAAGTACTGACACTAAAATTCAGACGAATGGTTTTGAAACTTGAGGAGGAAGTGACACCTGATTAGCGCTCTGTGAGATCTGATCTTCAGTACCAAGAATTGAAGATCTGGTAGCTGCTGTACTATAACTTGTCTAGACAGGTGAATGTGAAATAAAGTATTCGGCACAGTAGTTTGCCCTATAATGGGGCGTAAATAAAAATATTTATAGTAGTTACTGTCTGTTTTTGCTCCGACAACTAGATAAAGTTAAAACAAAGCCACAATGGAATCTCTGCAACAATTTGTTTTTAGAACAAATTGGTTGAACGGTTAAGTGACTCGTTCAGGCAGTTGTAGTTTCGTTTATGATTGAACTAATCATGTGAATTGATAGTTCAATGACACACTCATAAAGACGGTCATTTGTCGCCACCTATATCCTGCAAAATAGGTACAAAAGCAGACAAGTAAACCCTTACGAAAACTAACCATGGTTTTACTACAAATAAAACCAAAAACCCCAATTATTGTAGTTAAACCATAGTAACCACAAATTAACCAATATTTTGCTACATTAGCCATAGTTTAACCATGGTGTTTGTAATAAAACTGATTATACAAATGGAAATCAATCTGCTAAAACAAACAAACACAGTTGTTAAAATGGCTGATGTTAATATAGTATTATATTAATCAATTCAAAATAAAATTCTAAAAGCCAAACAATAAGTTGTTTTAAATTCTATATGTGAATTTATGCATCACAACATTATAATGCATAATAGAAAAATCAATATTCATTTTGAGATCAGTCTTATTTTAGCATCACTGAGATAAAATTATATGTTTTATTAACATTTTATTAATGTTTTTATTTTATATTTTCTGCTTTCATTTTAATTTACTTTAAGTTCTAGTTTTTGTGTTTATCTTGTCTTTTTTTTAAATGACAATTTTTTATTTCAGTTTTAGCTATTTTAGTACAGTTATTTTGGTTATTTTCGTACAAGTTAAAAAAAAATGAAAACATTTTCTTGTCAGCTAGCTTTTTTAGTTAACTAGTATTTTTTTTGTTAACTATAATAACCATGTTTGAAATTTGCTAGATATAACAATGTTATGAAATTCTTAGTGCTTTCAATTAATAGAGTCACTAGAAATGAGTGTTAGATGAGGGCAAATGTAGTCCAGATCAAGGAAATAAACATGCACGATGAATTAGGCTACTCGTATTTATAATGCATCCTGACTCTGTTATTTATGCCGTTCTGTGAGTAAGTTTTCTTTGTCTTTGTCCTTGTCTCTCAGAGTGCAGGTGTGTGCAGGAGAGTGAAGAGTTAGTGATTAATGCCGTGGCCACCATCAACAACCTGTCTTTCTACCAAGGCGAGAGCTCAGTGGTCCGTTCCCAGCACACACACATCTCACAGTGTAAGACTAGTGTGTGTGTGTGTGTGTGTGTGTGTGTGTGTGTGTGTGAACACAGCCTTTATGTTGCATCTGTCTTGGTGCTTCAGTAATGTCCCCCTCCTGCCTGTCCTTCTGTCATTGCAGTGCTACTAAAGCTCTTGCTGAGCTCCAGTATGGATGCTGTTTTGGAGGCCACACGTGTGTTTGGAAATCTGTCACAGATCAAAGACGTGAGACACTTTATCATGCGGCACAAAGGTGTGAGACACTCTCTCTGCCACTTTTTCTGTCTCCAAACCCCCAGTGGCTGACGTTTGTGTTGGTCTTTTGTGTCTCAGTGGAGCAGTATGTGGTAACCCTCCTGGACTCCAAGACCCCTGATGTATGTTTCTCTGCATGTGGAGTTCTCATCAACCTATCTGCAGATCCAGACAACAGGGCCATGCTGAGTGCCATGGGAACCGTTCAGAAGTAATTCGCCTCTCTCTTTAGTGTGCTTTCAACTTTTAAGTGTACTGTAAAATGTATAAGTACTATGCATTCTCTTTCTCCATATTGCAGGCTTACTGACTGTCTGCGTGACTTCGGGCCTCAGGACTGGCATCTGGCCGCTGTGGTGTGTCAGACTCTGTGGAACTGCTCTTTAGATGGAGAGCTGCAACACTCTCAAGAGCTGTTGGAGATCTTGCGGCGCTACACAGGTACATAAACACACAAGCATTAGGACTGGCTTTATAGTATGCTAATTTGGTAGAATTAATTACAAAAAAGTGATACAAGTTATTGCTTGCAACAGTCCAAGATATTCAAATAATGCATTTGTACATGGAAAATAATTAAAATAACAAATTTCACTAATTAATAAAATAGAATTATAATATACATTATATTGTATTATATTATTAATACAAATTATTAGTTATGTACACACACACACACACACACACACAGAGAGATTAGATTATTATATTAATTAATGACATTTGTTATTTTATATATCTATATATCTATGTCGCTCTCTCTCTCTCTCTCTGTCTCTCTCTCTCTCTCTATATATATATGTATATATGTATATATATATATATATATTTACAGTCATGGCCAAAAATATCGGCACCCTTGGTAAATATGATAAAGAAGGCTGTGAAAATTAATCTGTTTGGTTAATCCTTTTGATCTTTTATTTAAAAAAATTCACAAAAATCTAATCTTTCATTGGATAATAAGAATTTAAAATGGGGGGAAATATTATTATGAAATAAATGTTTTCTCTAATACACATTGGCCACAATTAACGGCACCCTTTTATTCAATAATTTTTGAAACCTCCATTTGCCAGTTTAACAGCTCTACATTTTCTCCTATTATGCCTGATGAGGTTAGAGAACACCTGACAAGAGATCAGAGACCATTCCTTCATCCAGAATCTCTCCTTCAGATTCCCAGCTCCATGTTGGTGCTTCTTCTCTTCAGTTCACCTCACTCATTTTCTACAGGGTGCAGGTCAGGGAACTGAAATGGCCATAGCAGAAGCTTGGTTTTGTGCTCAGTGACCCATTTTTGTGTTGTTTTTGAGGTTTGTGTTTGGATTATTGTACGGTTGGAAGATCCAAACATGGCCCATTATAAGATTTCTAACAGAGTCAGTCACTTATTGATTTTTTTATCTGTTGGTATTTGATAGAATCCATGATGTCATGTATCTAAACAAGATGTCCAGGACCTCCAGCAGAAATATAGCCCGACAACATTAAAAAAAATACAGCAGTATATTTCATTGTACACATGGGGTACTTTTCATCCCTGTGTGCACCAAACCCATCTTGAGTGTTTGCTGCTGAAAAGCTCATTTTTTAGTTTCATCTGACCTTAGAAGCCAGTCCCATTTGAAGTTCCAGTTGTGTCTGACAACTGAATATGCTGGAGTTTGTTTTTGGATGAGCTAGGAGAATTTTTCTTGAAACCCTCTCAAACAACATGTGGTGATGTAGAGGCTGTTTGACAATTTTTTTTAAAGGTTTTCTGACCCCGAAACTCAACCTTTTTCTGCAATTCTCCAGCTGTGGTCCTTGGAGAGTCTTTAGCCACTCAAACTCTCCTTCTCACCGTGCATTAGGACGATATAGACACACGTCCTCTTCCAGGCAGTTTTGTAACATTTTCTGTTGATTGGAAATTCTTAATTATTGCCCTGATGGTGGAAATGGGAATTTTCACTGCTCTAGCACTGCTTTTTCGTAAAGCCACTTCTCTAATTTGTGAAGCTCAATTATTTTTTGCTGCACATCGTGGGAAGTTGTGGCCTAATGGTTAGAGAGTTGGACTTTTAACCAAAAGGTTGTGGGTTCAAGTCTTGGTACTGGCAGGGATTGTAGGTGGGGGGAGCGAATGTCCAGTGCTCTCTCCACCTTCAATACCATGACTGAAGTGCCCTTGAGCAAGGCACCGAACCCCCAACTGCTCATACTGCTCAACTGCCATAAATGGCTGCCCACTGCTGTGTGTGTGCACTTTGGATGGGTTAAATGCAGAGCACAAATTCCAAGTATGGGTAACCATACTTTGCCACACATCACATCACTTTACTTCGCTTCATCGGAAATATATTCTTTGGTTTTTCTCATTGTGATGGATGATTAAGGGAATTTGGGCTTTGTTTTCCCTCCTATTTATATTTCTGTTAAACAGGAAGCTATGGCTGGATAATTTCATGTTCATAATCACCCTGGAGTGCTCAAAATTGTAAATATGAATGGGAATATACATCAGAGATATTTTACTCATAAGAATTTCTAGGGGTGCCAGTAATTGTGTCCAACGTGTATTTGAGATAAACATTTATTTCATAATGATATTTCCCACCATTTTAAATTCTTATTATCCAATGAAAGGTTAGATTTTTGTGAATTTTTTAAATAAAAGATCAAAAGGATTAACAATGCAGATTAATTTTCACAGCCTTCTTTGATCATATTTACCAAGGGTGCCCATATTTTTGGCCATGACTGTGTATATATATATAAATATATAACACAATATGGTATATATTTTATTTTATTAATTTAAGTTTTAATACAAACAGTAAAATACATATCTATACAATATAATACATTATTATTTAATTTATATTAATTCAGTTGACGTTAAGTTTGGCATGTACAAATATGACATGAAGAAATTTTGATGAAAACATTTTTTGTGTGAACTTAATGTAGAAATTTTGTCCTGTGTTTTGGACAGACAGAGGAGCTTTGCAGTGCCCTTCTGATGATGGAGTCAGACAGGTTCAGGAAGCATGCTGGGAGCTGCTCTTCTTGCCTGTAGCAGAGAGGCTTAGACAGCGTTTTTATATTGAAGACACTACTGGCATCATTCCGTAAGCTCCGCTGACACACTCCTCCTCTCCAGATGTCACACGCTTGTCTGTGTGTATATATGCATGTACTGTATGTACACCTACATGCTGAGGAATGAGCCGGTGTGTATATTGCACTTTAATACAATGTCAATGTGAACATATATTGTGAACATTGGGAATTTGTCAATTATGGCCAACACATTTTTTAAATAAAATAGTTCAAATGTTTATTACACAACCTTATGGTGCTGTATAGGAGAGAGCATGAACTGTGTCAGGCAGAAGGCAAGCCTATGTTCATAAACACTAATGTACATGCAAAAATCACTCAAGAGCATCTCCGTGATCTCAAAGACTTTATTAAACAGACACTTCCAGAAAAGTCTGTAAGGAACACAGAATAGAAACATTGTCATACTTCCTTAATACAGTCACATCAAACTGATATAATATGGCACTGGCTTCCCTCCTTTTAACGGGTTACACTTCACAGCTACAGTCTATACATTAATATGAAGTTTACAAAGCTGCCCTAAAGGTCATTTACATACATGCTTAAAACCAATGACCAAAATGGGATTTTAGTTAAGTTTATTCAAATCACTATTTACTGAGATTTAACGTTTTCCTCTCAGTCTCCATCGTGTGAAGTCTGAAGCCGTTTAACTCCTGCACAACATCCAAGGGACTTTTTCAGAAAAGAACCAGATATTTTATCGTCTCGCATTATTCTTTTAAAATGACCAACAACTAGCCTATGGTGATTTCCATTTAATGACCATTTACTGGCACTAAATGACCACCAGCCTCATAACCACAAACAGGGAAATTACAAACAACATAAGGGAAAATTTCCTTATGGTTCCCAGGTCAACAATGTTGCTTTCTTTAATCCTCGCTGTCAGAGGATGAATTGCCGTGTTCAACATTGTGTTTAAATCATTAGTGCACAGCAGGGGATGCTTTTCTATAGGCCTGTAGTGTCTGTGCTGATATATCACTTTGCTACAAGGGTCTCTCTACTGGTGGGTGGATGTTCATGGACAAAAAAACATTGATTATGTGACGTAAAAGCTATATAAATGATATCTTCAAGCGTGTTATTGTTAATAAGCACAAAAATAACCTTCAGTTCTCGTGGTATGAGGTGTTTGGACTGTTCAAATCTTATTTAATACTGAATGTTTGGTGTAATGCATCATCCTAATGTGACTTTTTGGGAAGAAAACTGAAAGTTTGATTAAATTACAAATGATACAACCAGTGAAATACCATGTTTTATTTTTTTTTAACAAATAATTTCTTATAAAATTGTCAGTAACTGACATCAGCCTCTCAAGTCTGACTTAAAACCTCCTCATATCCATCTCCAAAAGAAAAAGTACCATCCCTCTAGTCCTGCCATCATCAGAATGCAGTACTTAACTGGTTTAGTAAACAAAAAAAGACAGCAGAGAATCCACCCCGCTTGAAAAGAACACACACGCACACACACTCAAAACAAAACTGCTTAGTTACACTGGTTAAAGTTCTGATAATGAGAACAAGCATGGTTTAACCCCACAAGCGTGCGGGTCGCCTGGTTCAGCGTCTAGCTCTGTACAGATTGTAGCGCACGACAGGCAGCCACGTAAGACAAAGTTCTGCTCACCAGACAGCACTTAGATATTTAAGGATACATAACAGGAGGTATTTAGTTATAATAAACCCCAAAATAAAAACAAGGAGTTAAGATGACCGTGCATTCAAAGGAAGACAGATAAGGCGGATGGATCAGAGCAACAGGAAGCACATCACAAAAGGAAGACCTTTCCGCTTTGAAAGTCACTAACACAAATAAAAAAAGATAGAAAACGGTCATCGAAACAAAATGGCTACATAAAAGCTGAAGCTTAACATTGTTTAAAAAAAGTGCTTTGATATTTCTGATGCGTGAAACCCCGAAAAGAGCCTATGTTTGGATTTTTTTTTTCTCTATTCCCCCCATAGCATTCACACATTGGAAATGTCTCAATGAAACAAAGTGGTGTCTTACAGTAAACTCTAACAAGGGCTCAGACAGCTATTACTTTTGAATTGCGCTCTCACACTCACACTAACACAATCGTTCCTGGATTAGCTTATACAAATGGGTGATGGTTTGGGTGTCTTGAGGCCTCTCAGTTGAGAAAAGCAGCATGAACAGACGGCACTTCAGCATCTGTTGCCAGTGCTGCGCATGACTAGGCACGCGTTTATGCAAAATCAGTAATGCTTCTATCTCTAGCCACTGCTGAACAAATATAAAACAATATGAAAAAAAAAACACTAGTAGATAGATAGTCATGTTAGTGCAGTCTTTCTGCACTGGCGCTGGAGTTGCTATTTGTGTGTTTTTTTTTTTTGTTTTTGTTTTAAATCTCATCTCACAAAAAGAAGATATGATTATAGGGCATCTTATCGCAGATGCATTTGAAATACTAAAGGAGGTCTGGCTTCCAGAAGCTCGCAGTCTCAGCTTGTCCTCTTACACACTAGAGGGATTCTGCTCAGACGGCCCCACTCCCCCCCCAGTGGCCAGTTTTGGCACTGCAGGCTGAGCAGCCACACAAGTGATTCAGCAAGTAGGTTCAGTTGACAGTTGTTTTTTTTTTGTTTTTTTCCTTCTTTTAACAAAACAACCTTGTCATCGTCCTCCGTCGCCGCCCCTTCTTTTTCTTCCTCAGTTTTATTTTTTTCCATTTTTTTTGTCGTTTTTACGTTTATTTAAGTGTCCAATGTCAACAACAGTAAAAAAAGAAAAAAAAAAAAAATTAAAAAGGTAGACAATAACAGCACTTCATGTCATGTAGCGAGTGATAGCTCTCAGAGCGTAGAGCAGTTCTGCCTGCATGCGCGCTTCCATAAGAAGCAAATTAACGTGGACCTGAAAGACAAAATAAAAGAATCATTATTAACTCAAACTGAAACGGTTTAACCTTTAAAAATAACCTATTGTCTGTTCTTTTTTTTTTTTGGTCTGAAGTGCTTCTTACTTTCTCAGAGTGCTGGAACTGCCTCCAGAAGCTGTCGTACATCCTCTTGGTGATCTTCTCTGGAGTGCGCACCATAGTTTTGATGTAGACTTTAAAACTGCGGTCTAGCAGTTGGTTAATTTCTCCATAATCATAATCATCGTACCTATCGTGTAATAGACAGAGAAAGAAAGATACCTCAGCAATATGATTTAAATAACTAAATACAAATAAAATTAACAGCTAATATCTAAATAATGTCTAAAGAAATCTAAATAAAAAGTGACTTACCGAATCCCGAACATGCAGTGGATGTAGTTCCAGATGGCACGACGAAGCATGGAAGTGTCCACACCCTGGTGTGTCGCCATTGTGTTGTACGTCAGATTGTATGCGATCTGGAACTTTTCATCCAGAAGCTGTCCAAAATCCGGATACAGCCGATTTACAAGTGAATAGCCATGATCTTCCCAACTATAGTCCTGTCAAGGGCAGAAAATATCATTTTTTTGTTATTTTAGTCCTCCATTTTCTTTTGACTACCAACGGCAACAAGCAAGACAATGTGACTTTCTTCTCACCTGCACTCTGAGGGTGGGTACATGTTCTCCTCTTCTGTAAAAGTCCTTGTAGCCATAACTAGGGTCTTCAAAGTGTCTTGAAACATCTCTGGATGGTACACACTCCTCATCTTCTGTTGACCAAACATGTTGTTTTAATACAAGTCATCCTGGAACTGTTTAGAACTGTTGTCTAAAAAAAAAATCCACTTACCTGAGGTGACCACCAGCATGCTCTCTGTCTTCTCCCTCTCAAAACGAGTGGCCATTTCCTCCTGACTGGCTTCCTCTTCGTCATGACATTCCTGGAGCTGCTTCATCTTCTCCATCAGCACTTCCACCTCACCAGACAACTCGGACACCTAAACACACACATACAGGAATCTAGGTCATCACAAGTTTATGTACACTCTATAGTAAGGAATTTGAACCTTGCACTCCATGCATTCCACAGATCTCTTTTCAAGACCACTGGATGGAAGACTAGCAAATATTAGAAAATCTTCTTTGAATACATTTCCCTTAGTCTCACCTGCTGGTTCCCAAACATCTCCTCCAGGGCACCGTTGCCATTGGCAATGTCACAAACGCAGTAACCGCCGAGCGAGGGCGGCCTGAACGTATGTCCTCCATCTGTGTGGATGTCAGGGTTGATGCCGCAACCAAACGTAAAGGAGGCCAGAGAGTGATAGAGTGTGAGTAGCACCACAACATGGATCAGCTCGGCCAGCGACCAGCTGTGCTCCTCTGCCTTCAGTAGACGCTGTTACAAAAAACCAAAAAATGATAAGGTTCAATGAAATATAATAGTGTCCACAACAAAGAGAAGGAAAACATTTTCCTAGAAATGTACTCTTGGTATTCGTGTTGGTTTCAGGTGGTTTAGAAAAACTTTGAAGAAAAGTTTCAGTTTAATGACTCATGTCGTAACCATCAAGTAAAAAGTAATAGCATGTTTTCCATACCCAGGGAAAGCAACTTATTTACTGTTTTCAAGGACTTTTCTTTACAAATATTATGAATTATTCATTCATAAATATCCCAATTTTAGGGGGAATCACACATTATAACATTTGACAAATATTTTCAAATATTAAACTGTGAAGCTTTTAATTTATGGAATTTAATCCACATGCTTTTTATAAATTGGCATATTTTTAATTCAGTTCATACTTATCATAGAATAGGATCATTCACATCACTGTATGTACTTTTAAATAAATGATCAGATTTGCCACAAAAACACAGCGCCATGTAAAAGCACATATTATTATAATTCCATTACAACTAATAAAATTCACATCTACTGAAACCAGACTAATACCTAATAGTTGTCTCTAACAGCATTATAAAACTTCTTTGCGCTTGTTAGAGTTGCGTAACAGCTGTAGGCGAGTATCCTTGTGTGACTGTGAGGTTGAAGTCATACCTCAATGTGTTCTTTGGTGAGCAGCCAGGGGCGATGGGCCAGGATCTTATTGAGCTCCCCAAGAGCCTGCAGCTTCTGTGGGGCTTCTTCCAGACCATTCAACCACTTGGGATCACCTCCGACCTGCAGGAAGTCATTCACATGCAGGTTGACCAGATACGTGCACTGGTGCCTGGCAGCAGCCTGTTGAAGACAGATACGCATTTAGAAAAATCTAAATGAGATTTTTGAGTTGCATACAAAAATACAGTCTGGAATCTCACCATTATCCCTATGTAATGACTGCAGTGCAGAGACAATGGACCGTCCATCTGAAGCAGGTAATGCTGTGTCTTAAGAAAGCTCTCCAGATACTGAGGATGGAACCCCATCACTAAGGAGATGTTGTCAAGGCGACCGAGCACTGCAAAGGCGTCCTCAAAAATCGGCTGTATTCTTTCATCCAATTTACTGACTTGAAGTATCTGGGACAACAGGGGAATAAAGATGAGGTAAACCTGGGGAATTCAGTACTGTTAAAATAGTTTCACTAGACTGTGATGATAAATGCTGTTCATGCCAAAGGG
>JAFVLL020042189.1:13256-43208 GCA_021397915.2 Tor tambroides
GTGGAATCATTTATGTTTTTTATGTATAATAAATTTGCAAAGATGTTAAAAACCTGTTATTTGCTTTGTCATTATGGTGTGTGGAGTGTAGATTGTTCTGGAAAAAAAAGTAATTTAAAGCGGTTTAACGTAAGGCTGCAACATAACAAAACGTAAAAAAAAATGAAGGGGTTTGAATACTTCTGCAAGGCACTATAGATAGATAGATAGATAGATAGATAGATATAGACATAGTATAGATATTAAAAGATACATTAAATTGATTGAAAAGTAACAGTAAAGACATAATTTTACAAAAAAAACCAACTCTATTTCAAACAAGTGTTTTTCGTTTCAACTTTATATTCATTAAAGAATCCTGAGAAATGTATCATGGTTCTCATAAAAATATTAAGAGGCATAGCTGTTTTCAACATCAGCGTATTAGAATGAGTAATGACTGCTAAAAATGAGTTTTTAATATATTAAATTAGAAAACAGTTATTTTAAACTGTAATAATATTTCACAGTATTACTGTTTTTACTGTATTTTTGATTAAATAAATCCTTGGTGAGCATAAGAGATAAGCTGTGTTGTTGTGTGCCTATTCAGATTTGTCTCTAGAGGCAAGGACTGGGGCAGACCAACCAGGTGATGGAGAAAAGCTACATTGTGCTGATGTTACAGAGCATAAAACAAAATCATCTTCCGAAACAGACTTGCACATACTTACTAAACACAGGTATGCTTTTTGAGCACAGACATCTCTTTTGGTGTCTTCTATGCGCACTTAAAGGTTTGTTCTTCTTTCAATGTACTCCTACATCTGTAATTTTATTGAACACGTTTAGAGGGACTCACATCAGGCATTTGTCCCTTCGAGCTTCATAGCAAAAACCTCTACTGTCAATGCATCGTCAAACTCCCTCAGTAAATCAATTCATGCTCTGTGCCTAAGAACAGCAATAAAACATTTTTGTGTAGATGACTCTCAAGACACCCTGTTCAGAGACTGTACTTTTTTTTTGTTAAACATTATCAGTAGGTCCCAGTGGAATTAATCTCTTTTGTGTACATCTTTCATGAAATGCCACAGAATTGTATAAACCATCAGTAAGACCCCATTAAAAGATCTGTTTATTTAAATCCAAGCTCTCTCATTAATATGTTGCCCCAGAATGCCCACTTATGAAAATCGCAATGCTTCCAATTTGGATGCGTTTACGGACACTCTGGAATTTAATAGTAAGTTAAAGTCAGGCAGCAAGCCCTCTCTCTCCCTCTATATCTTTACTATATCCTTGTTATAGTTGCTAATGGAGCGATATTAGATTATGCAGGCTGTTTGTGGCTGGCTGGCTGACTGGTCTGTTGACCACCAGTACAATCTTATTTGAGATTCACGCGATGAGATCACGTCTCGGCCGAGGCATCCCATCAACAATGAGGCATTATCGAGACAGTACGAAGCCCAAACTTGATCAATGCCACAAATATGCCCAAACGTACCATCATTTCTTCTCAATCCTTATGAAATACTCATGTGACTTACAATAAAGATGAATGATTACATTATACTATACTATAAAAACTGGGGATTTTAAGCAGTACAAGTACATTTGAGACATAATGTGTCAGTTTAATCTGCTATTAATGATAGCACAGACTAAAATTGTTAACGGATATCTTGATATTTGAGATAAAATTCACCATGACAGTGCATGACTAGCTCTGAGACAAGCACGTGAACATGTGGTTTCCTGTCTGCTGTAGTATTCCTTATATGCACGCATATTTTAATGAGCATGCATTTACATAAGCACATTTTGAAAGTTATCTATTTTTCACCAGTAACTGATTTTGAAACCACTGACAGTTAAAGAAAAAGATATGAAAAAATTGGGCAATGAAATGAAATCAGAATATCACAACAGTGACCTCTTGTGTCTGCAAGGAAAATTCTATGATAATACTGGCTGTTATAAATAAATAAATAAATACATAAATGTTTTATATTTTTAATGTTCAGGTTAACTATAAATGTTTTACAAAACCATCTAGGTTTTTGTAATTCATCTAACCAGTGCTCTGCATGTATATTTATTTGTGTTTGTGATTAATAGGATTCCGCAAACTGATGTATCCAGTGCAAGAGGATCAAAAGCAGGTATATTGCTATATCTATGTATATATTTGCACTTGAAACCGCTAACCGACACGTGATAAACAAGGCAAAGGTCTCACAATCTTGCTCCTGACACAATCTTGCCAGTAGCCGCAAACATCTGATCGGATTGGAAACCTAAACCACTTTTGTTGCAGCAGTTTCTCAAGGTTCTTTATCCAGATGCCAGTTGATAGCCGTTTGATCTGTTGTTTTCGCAACCCACTGCTTCCTGCAGCTCGTCCACAATGCAAATGCTCACAGAGGCATTTGAAGAGAACAGACACTAATGAAAAAGCGTGTGGGTGTGAAGCTCTGACCTTTTCATGCTATGCTGAACATCTTGTATTACATTCATATGCTTTAAGAACTGCTTGAGTGAAGTTTCTGAATTTCCCTACCAGGATCGATCAAGTACATCTGTCTGTCTGTTTATATATTTGTCTGTCTGTCTGACACCCACTCCATGTCATTCTGCTGTAGAAGTCAAGCTTGGGCATGGAGACATAGGAGATGACAATATGGATGAATCTGTGTTCTGGAACACTAAAGTTCTTCCTGTCCTCCAGGAATTTGAGTCCTTTGCACCAGGTGATGATTAAATTGCTCTTATGAATGTGCTTAATATGCACCACAAATGATTTGATGAACTTGAAGTATAAAAGGTCACATTGTGTTTTGCTAGACATAGACCAACAATATGTTTGCATAGAATCGGTCTATTCAGAATTTTGTTTTTTGCTTTAACCCTACTGCTGTATTTAGGGTCAAAAAACCCAATGGCTCCAAAAACATATTTAACATTCAGGTTGATACCTGTTGAGTTATCATTCAACTTCATAAGAACAAAATTTCAAACATAACCCTCCATGAAAAATGTTACATTACTTCAGTTTTGGCTCTTAGAAATATGAATATAAATAAATGTAATGTTGCTAAGATTTTCTGATTTTCTGCAGCACACTCTTACCAGTTTTTTTTTTTATTATTATTTAAGGAATATTTTTAAATGATTTATTTAACCTGTGGGTTTTATTTTCCATTCAACCTTTTACAGTTTCTTCATGGTCTAAAAACATCTTATTTGAGTGTTTTCTTATTTTTTTGCTATTACTAACTTTAGATTTAGAAAGATAGCCGCAGTTGTGAGGTTATTGGATTGTGCTTATGCAAGTTCATACTAAAGAGCTGCACTTTAGCACTTGAATATGTCCCAGAGTGAAAGCAAAACTGCAGGGAGAAAGAAAAACACAATATCTGAATGCAGAGGAATAAAAACAAAGCTTATGTTGAGCTTGGCATGGTATAGAGCTTTCAAAGTCAAAGCATGTGGGGGAAAAGAACCGTGAGATGCAATCTAATAGCAGTAAATATTTAAGCACTTTGAAAATTCAGTCAAAATTCATTTCAAAGATAAAAATCAAATATTTATTGTGCCAAGAGCCCCTCGGTTCATGCATAAAATACCATTCATATTCTCCATGGCATCATCAGAGGGTGCCGTTGGAGAGAATGCCAACCATCTTGGAAACAGATTTGAGAAACAACATTTGTTTTAGCAAAAATAGCTTTGGAAAATGCAGCCTGTGACTTATCCCCTAAAGGCAAGTTAGATCCAGCAAGAATAAGGCATTGCCAGTACACACAATGGTTAAAAAGCATGTAGAGATAAATAATTATTCCACAAGCAACAGCTAGTCTAAAAGATGAAAAAAAAATTATTTATCCATTTTAATTGAGCCCAGGGATACTCTATAGAAAGTCAAATCTAACTTAAAACTCAGTGACATATTATGTTGTTGTGCTCAGAGCCGGTACATTTGGAAAGAGCTATTATATACAGTACGCACTAATGATGCATACCATACAGGGGGGGAATTTGCCCTGAAGGGCCATTTTAACTCTGTCAGTGGGTGTTGACGTGGGCCAAATGTCAGTGAAATGTCATTAAGCCTACTCTGTGTACACATCAGTTCAGCTGAATGAAAGAGGCTGTGTACCCCACAGACTACTCTTCTTTCACTGTCCTTCACAGGGACAGTTGAAGGATGACAATGCTGCAATTAATACTGTGTGAGACATTCGGTTTGAAATGCGACCTTGGCACTGTTACCTCTTTTGTGCACTGGAACATACGGTATACTGATCGGGTTTTGTCTTTTTCAAAAACAATCCTTATAGGTGATGCTGTGTCAGATGAGACTGTGGGAGAGCTGTGTAATGCATGCAATGGTCTCTATGATGCGCTGGCAGAGAGAGGCATGCTGGGAAGGCAGTTTAAAAAGAGGTCCGCCATCCTAAGAACACTTTTCAGGCTTATAGATGTGGGATCGGACCGACTTAACCTAACATTAGCCAAACTTATTCTGGCAGTGAGTATATAGACATAAACACACACACACACACACACACACAAAATATGTCTTGTCATGTATTTGTATAAAAATCTGGGTACGATCATTATGATCTGGGTCAAATTTATCCTAATTGGATTCAATAAAATTCAGCTATAAAAAACAACAACAAAAAATCTGGTAAAATCAGCATACCTTTACCAATAATACTTCTCACACATTACAAAAATAAAAACATACCATTTTTACAACTGCATTTACCATTTGTAATTTTTTAAACTGAAAATTATTGTTACAATATTTTAACTATTTCTGAACATTTTTAAAAACATTCTAAGATTGTAAACAGAAGAAGTGTGGAAAAGCACTTCTATGTGCTTTACTGACATAACAAAATACATCAAAAAAAGTTATTTTTTTAGGGTCTGTGCAGCTACATTTAACAATGAAACATGTCAAACTGACCTGCAAACATCATAAATGGACATTCAATAATATCAGTTTTGTTTGCACATTCCACAACACATCAGTGTTGACACTTGCAAGCATGTTCATGACCCTAAATGAGAAAAAGTCACAAAATTTCAAGAAAAACATCATAGTACTTATGAAAACCCAAAAATTGAAATGGGTCAAACAGTGTAATCTTTTACAAGGTCTGATTTTAAACAGACTCTACTTTGTAAGATATGAGCCTAGTATATATGAAATTTGAGATCAAGCTGTAGCCTTATTGCTTTTGTCTGTATTACAAGCTCAATGTGAGTGGAAACAACTTGCTGAACATCTGCAAACTCATCTTCAAAATCAGCCGGAACGCTAGTAACGACGCCCTATTCCTCAACAGCTGCATCCTAGGTTAGACCTGATTATTGCATAACTCACCCAGTTACTAAACTCAATCAGTTATTATCTTCAACATCAGCCCATTGTGTGTATGTGTGTCCACAAACAGACTCCCTTTTATCTCTGCTCCTTTGTGAGGATGTGTGGAGTAAAAGTGAAGTCGTGCTGTACTGTGTTGGCTCACTGAAGCTCCTCTCGGGGAACAGTGCCCTCTCCAGGCTGCTGCTGTCTAAAGGCTTCATCGGTGTACTGCTGCAACTGTCAAAGAGACTGATGCATGGTCCATCTACAACTTCAGCTAACATTACTTCTCACAGTTCAGAAGGAGAAGGTCAGCGTATCATCGCAGGACACATACTGGTACAGGTGGGTGATCCTTGATGGCTGCTTAGATTAGGCAGGAGTCAAAGGTCAAAGTTGTTTTTTTGTCAGCTGTAACCCTGTTTTCATATGGCAATCATGTTTGCAATCATACATATACCTCTATGCCCTAAAACAAAGGAAATCATAGACAAACTGAAGCATTTCATTGGATAAAAATTACATTTTGCCTATCTTTAAGGGATGGTTTGCCTAAAATGACCTGTTTGGCTTGCTTGCCTCTGTGGAACACAAAACAAGATACTTTAAAGAATAATTTTGGTTACCACTGACTTCCATTGTATGTCTTCTTTTATGTTCCACAGATGAAAGAAAGTCATTCAGGTTTGCAACGAAATAAAGGTGGATAAATAGTGACAGAATTTTCAGTTTTGGTTGAACTTTCCCTTTAAATCGCAGAAAGGACTTTTCTATGATGTATGATCATCTTTTTTCTTTGTTTTCTCAAAACAAAAGATCCCATCATGCATCCACAGTGACCGAGGTTATGTGCTTCCCCTATGTGCTGGATTAGTGCTTTGTGCAACACACACACCACCATAGATAAACAAATCGGTTTGCATTGCAAACATTGTAAATCTGTGTCTTGAAGACTTAAAAACAGGAGGAATTCAGCATGCTTGAACCCCACCCGGATGTTTCTCAGAACTCTGCTCTGGGAGCGAAACGGAACAAAATATGAGCGCTTCATAAGGGTGGGGTTGCATGGGGTCAAATAAAAGGGCGGATTTTAATATGCTTTTCCTCTGCTTTTGTTTTTGCTTTTGTCTGGGAGGATGCCCTTTTTCCACTTCTCCGTGTCCATATTTTACTTCATATTCCTCCAGCATAAAGTACGTCTTATGGGAATGATTTAACTCTGCCTAAACAAACTTCCTGAGCTCGGCACGCATGGTTTGATGTTCAGCGCCAATTGCCGTGCCACTCATTAGTCTGTTGGCAGACGGAAATGAGGATTTTTATGAAAGTACGGCCTGATGGGCCAAGCAGCTCTAGCAGGCACCCTCCATGTACCCTAATCAGTGTCTTGTGCTCTTGATGGAGAGATTTATGAGGCCACTTTAAAGACCTTCTGTTATTTCTTCTTGATTATAAGTGCTTCCTCTTTTATATGCATCTCTACCCATTAGGCAGTAGTACACGTATGCACACCTGCAGCCCTCATTCACACTCGATCGCCAAACATACATACTCATACATTTGTGTGTGTGTGTGTGTCTCAAACACACAGTTGCTCACAGTCTTGTCCTCTTGACCCTTTCTAGGTCACAGCAGCTTTGAGAAATATAGCTGACCAGTCAGAGTCTCGGCCTTCCTTCCTGTCCAACAAGGCATTCTCTATTCTTTGCTTGATTCTGGAGAACCACCGCAATGACCTTGACATCTGCATTAATGTGGCCCGAATATTCAGGTGAGTCTGTCTGATAACTGTCATATTGTGATATGTGCGTGCATTCAAATAAAGTCAGAGTTTAGAATAGTGATTCTAAACCTTTTTAACTCCAAGGCCAATATTTTTTCTAGTGGAAAAATATTTTTTTTTTTTTTTTTTTTTTTACAATTTCTACCCAATAAAATATAATAGAGCTTGACATAACTAGAAATATGTATATTTATTCTAACAATGCTGTTATTCTATAAAAAAAAAAGATTTATTAATTTGATCCAAGACATTTACACTTGGATAAGAGTACTTCATATCCATTTTTTATGAGATTGTGAAATTTAAAATAAGATTTTATTTGATGTTATTTGTTTTATTTTTAAGGAATTTTTGTATTTTTATTTGTTTTTGGTTTTTTTGGCTTATGTTTTGCTTATGGGTGACTTTTTGATCAAATATATATATTTATATTAATAAATGACGAAGAATTCAAATGGCTTTACTTTTGTTACATTAAATTGTTTAATGTATAAAATATCATACATAAATATACATAAATATTTGATTTATAAATGAAACATTGTATGTGTATGTCTTACATTATAATTTACAGATCAAAAGCAGTTAAAATAATCAGTTAAAATTAGAAATATCTTCATTTTTAGTAATTTTTATGTTTTATTTTATTAAAATTTTTTTGAAGTCATCTTGAGTAATGGGCCCCAGCCTGAATGAGAACCACTGGTTAAAAGTTTTGTAATGCATGCTAAAAATGCATTTTAAATATTTGCCAGCTGAGGTAAGTTCTAATTTTAGTTTGAGGAATTGAGCTTTTTGATTAATGTTGATAAAGTTGTGCCGTGTGATGTGTGTGAATATGCTTGTGTGTTTGGTCTCCAGCAAGCTGTCCACCTACGCTGAGTGCTGTCATGCACTAGCTGAGACGCCACGTTGCTGCAGCCTATTTTTGGACCTGCTAGGCAAACACAGCAGGAAACAGGTGAATTTGGCCCAAGTATAAGTACACTGTCCACACACGCTCAGACATGCTGAAACAAGCATACACACACACATGTAAGCATATAGGCTGCATGTTCCGCTTTCTGCTCTTAAGTGAAACTTGAGCAGTGGTCTAATGAAGGTGTGTGTGTTTTTCTGTTCATTTTATTTCGGTACAGACAGTTCAGATGTTCTTCTCTCTCTTTCCTTCTGGCTCTAAGAATAATGAGATCATGTGCTCCTAAACTCATAAAGAATAAACACGGTTCACACTGTGTACTAGGTATCATAAACGCAGACCCACACACACACCCTGTGCCTCACATAGGGACATACTGTCCTTGAGACTATTGGCAGAGCTTTCTCTCTGCATCCCACTTTTTCGTAAATTCTAAAATAAAACAAAGGAGTTGTTGAAAATCTGTTTAAACTGTCTGACAAAATAAAGTTAACCAAAGGCTCCTAGATTCACAGGAGTTTCAAGTGATTTTTGCATGGGTTAAGTGGACCATCAAATCGCTACACAACAAGCCTGTAAATCATTTTTAAATATTTAATCCTAATTTATCTCATACATTTTTTAGAGCTAACATATTAAATTCCTTTTAGTAAATAATAGGTTTGTATTATTAGTATTTGTTTGTGTGCAATTTATTTAATGTAAATGTATGCAATTTGTGCTTTATGAAAAAAAAACAGATTACAATTACAAATTTCTCAGGAACTCAAAGATAACTCAATAATGAGAACTTTCCCCATATTTTATGGTACATATTTTAGATATGTACAGTATGCCACTGATCTGTAGTCCTAATGTTTGCATAAATATTTAAATATAAAATATAAACTATATAATATAAATATAAAATAGTATAGTATAGTATAAAGTGTAGTACAAACATTTAAAAATATATATAAATATAAATTTCAAGTTCTGATATTCTACCATGCAAAGAATCAAAATTACTGTACTGTGCGATAGATAGATAGATAGACAGACAGACAGACAGACAGACAGATAGATAATTGCACATATTGTCACCTTAACTTAGACCTACTAAACACACTTGTCCTCTGTCTTTTCTTATATGCAGGATCTGGTAGTGCGTCTCCTGTTCACACTAGGAAATCTGACAGCCAAGAGCACTGAAGCCAGGGAAAGAGTCTATGAGGAGGAAGGCGGGATAGATGTCCTCTTAGATCTTTTTCAGGTCTACCAGGAAACACCGTCGCCCCCTGAGAGAGAGGACGTCCTGGTCAAACTGATCAGACTGCTGGCCAACCTGGCCATCCATCCCACTGTGGGCACGGCACTAGCTGCCAACACACTGTGTGTACAGCTGCTACTGCAAGTGCTGGGTACAAAACATAATCATGAAATATACACACACACTCCTCTATGTGGTTAATTAGTTAATAGTTCATTCAACAAAAAATCCGTATTTACAGAAAACCCACTGGGAAGGTACTTCAAAGATACTGTTGTGCATTCAATCATGCATTTCAATGCGGTTGTCACTCTCAAAGCATTGTGTACTGTATGTGACCAATGCTTAGCAGAAGCAATGTGACTTTAAACACACAGCAACATATGTTTCAGGCTAAGTTTACTTCCTTGAACTTGAATGAATGTGCAAGTTGGTTGCTCTGCACAGTGCAATCACATGCTGTTCTTTCCACGTCAGTTACTGGCATAGGCCCTCAAGTTACTGCATCCTCTCCAATGACGAGAACAGCCAGACTGTAAACTGCATGTTTTTATTATGCATAGCTCTATTTTTGTGGTGTTTTCAGAGATGTTGCTCTGTGGTTTGATGGTGGTGGATGGAAGCTCGGTTTTGGTTCTGCATGTGAACGTTTCAGAAGCAGGCATGTTAGGGTGAAGAGGTGGCTATGCATTTCCTTTTTGAAATAGAGAAAGAGATTTGTGTCCTGTGGAAATATGCGTCCCGTGTCATTTTTAGAATGTGAGAAATAATATTAAAACGTTCTGCTTGATTCCTACAGTTAGAAATGTCAGTTAGAGGATACTGTCGTTTTTAAAACCGAGATGTGGACAGTTAGAGAGGAAATGGGTGGGAGATTTATTGTTTCTCGCTTATCTACCTTATGTCTGGTACATTAAAATGACATCCTGTTATGATGAAAATAAAAATCGAGAAGGAAAAAGAAACTGAGAAATCAAGGGTAACAATGACAGAGCATTCGCCACAACAAAAGGTGTTTCGAAACGAACACGCTTTGCAGCGTGATGCACAAACACTGACAGAGCAAACCGCACTTTGAACGGGAAATACAGGATCTTACTACAGTCACACACGCTGGCAGATTCTGACTACCTCAATTTCGGATTTATCGTGAAGTACTGACGCTAAAGTTCACACGAATGGTTTTGAAACTACAGAAGGAAGTGACAACTGATTAGCGCTCTGTGCGATCTGATCTTCAGTACCAAGAACTGAACCATCTTGCAGTTAGACAGGTGAATGTGAAATAAAGTATTCGGCACAATTGTTTGCCCCATAATGTGCCAAGGAGGTGTAAATAAAACGATTTATTTACTGTCTGTTTTTTTTCCTGACAACTAGATAAAGATATAAGCAAAGCTGCAACAGAACAGGTGCAACACCGAGCAATTTGTTTTTTTGAACGAATCGGTTGAATAATAAATCAATGACTCGTTCAGGCAGTTCTAGTTGAGTTCCTGACTGAACGAATCAGGAACGGATCAATGACTCACTCATAAAGACGGTCATTTGTCGTCACCTACTGGCTTAACCATATATCCTGCAGAATAGGTACAAAAGCAGACAAGCAAACCCCTACAAAAACGAACCATGGTTTTACTACACATTAAACCAAAAAACAAACAAAAAAACATGATTATTGTAGTTAAACCATGCTAGCCACAAATTAACTATGATTTTGCTACATTAACCATAGTTTAACCACGGTATTTGTAGTAAAACTGTGGTTATAGCTACAAATGGTAATCAATCTGCCAAAAACATGGTTACTACACATTTACTATAATAAAACCGTTGTACATTTCTTAAGGGAAGTGATTTGATGAACTAACTGTTGCTTAAGTGAGTTGTTTTACTAAATTCTAAATAAAACACTAAAAACCAAACAAAGTTTAAGTTCTACAAGTGAATTTAGGTATCACAACATTATAATGTGTAGTAGAAAAATCAGTCTTATTTTAGTATCATTGAAATGCTTTCGTTTTATTAATATTTTATTAATGCTTTTATTTTTATATCATTCATTTTCATTTTATTTTATCCATTTTTTTTGTCATTTTTATTAGTTTTTTTAAAAAGACTTTTTTATTTATTATTATTTCACATTTATTTTGTTATTTTAGTACATCAGGGTAAACTAAATGAAAATGTTACCTTGTCAACTAGTTTTTAAATTGTATTTTCAGCTAACATGTATTTCAAGTTTCAATTTTTAAATGTGCTAGATATAACTGCTATTAAATTCATAGTGTGTTCAATTAATACAGTTGCTTTAAGTGAGTGCTAGATGATGATGATGATGAACAATGATGAAAAATCGAGGAAGTAAACCTTTGTAATTAATTATTATTGATAATGCATTCCTATTTTGTTATTTATGCCATTCTGTGAGTTCTAAATAGATAGCATGTAGCTGAAGTTTTCTGTCTTTGTCCTTGTCTCTCAGAGTACAGGTGTGTGCAGGAGAGTGAAGAGTTAGTGATTAATGCCGTGTCCACCATCAACAACCTGTCTTTCTACCAAGGCGAGAGCTCAGTGGTCCGTTACCAGCACACACACATCTCACAGTGTAAGAAGAGTGTGTGTGTGTGTGTGTGTGTGTGTGTATGTTGCATCTGTCTTGGTCCTTCAGTAATGTCCCCCTTCCGCCTGTTCTTCTGTCATTGCAGTGCTACTAAAGCTCTTGCTGAGCTCCAGTATGGATGCTGTTTTGGAGGCCACACGTGTGTTTGGAAATCTGTCGCAGATCAAAGACGTGAGACACTTCATCGTGCAGCACAAAGGTGTGAGATTCTCTCTCTGCCACTTTTTCTGTCTCCAAACCCCCAGAGGCTGACAATGTATTGGTCTTTTGTGCCTCAGTGGAGCAGTATGTGGTAACCCTCCTGGACTCCAAGACCCCTGATGTGTGTTTCTCTGCATGTGGAGTTCTCATCAACCTATCTGCAGATCCAGACAACAGGGCCATGCTGAGGGCCGAGGGAACCGTTCAGAAGTAACTCGCTTCTCTCTTTAGTGTGCTTTCATCTTTTAAGTGTACTGTAAAATGGACTGTGCATTCTCTCTCTCTCCATATTGCAGGCTTATTGACTGTCTGCGTGACTTCGGGCCTCAGGACTGGCATCTGGCTGCTGTGGTGTGTCAGACTCTGTGGAACTGCTCTTTAGATGGAGAGCTGCAACACACTCAAGAGCTGCTGGAGATCTTGCAGCTCTACACAGGTACATATAAACACATATGCATCAGAACTGGCAAATTTAGTATGGTAATCTGGTACAATTAATAATTATAAAAAAAAGTTATACAAGTTATTGCTTGCAACATTCAAAGATATTCAAATGATGCATGTGTGCATAGACAATAATTAAAATAGCAATTTTAATTGATGAATAAAATAGAATTATAATATACATTATATTGTATTACATTCATACATACACATACACACACACACACATATATATATATATATATATATATATAAAATAGTACAATAATAATTTTGATTAAAGTTTTAACATGTATCTAAAATATAATGCAATATGATATATATTTTATTAATTTAAGTTTATTGTAATACACACACAATAAAATACATATGTATACAATATAATACATTATTAATATATTATTTACATACTGTTTATTTTCCTGTGTTTTGGACAGACAGAGGAGCTTTGCAGTGGCCTTTAGATGATGGAGTCAGACAGGTTCAGGAAGCATGCTGGGAGCTGCTCTTTTTGCCTGTAGCTGAGAGGCTTAAACAGCGTTTTCATATTGAAGACACTACTGGCATCATTCCGTAAGCGCCACTGACACACTCCTCCTTTCCAGATGTCACACGCTTGTCTGAGTGTGTATATGCATGTACTGTATGTACACCTACAACCTGAGGAATGAGCCAGTGTGTATATTGCACTTTAATACAATATCTTCGATGTTGTGAACTTATATGATATTAATGGTAAAAGGGAATTTGTCAATTATGACCAACACTTTTTTTTATATAAAATAGTTCAAATGTTTATTACACAACCTTATGGTGCTGTATTTAGCTTAAATAGAAGGCAAGTCTATATTCATGAACACCAAACTAATGTACATGCAAAAATCACTCAAGAGCATCTCTGTGATCTCAAAGACTTTATTAAACAGACACTTCCAGAAAAGTCTGTAAGGAACACAGAGTAGAAACATTGTCATACTTCCTTAATACAATCACATCAAACTGATATAATATGGCACTGGCTTCCCTCCTCTTAATGGATTACACTTCACAGCTACAGTCTATACATTAATATGAAGTTTACAAAGCTGCCCTAGAGGTCATTTACATACATGCTTAAACACCAAAGACGAAAGTGGGGTTTTTGTGAAGTTTATTGAATTACTATTTACTGAGATTAGTCTTCGTTGTGTGAAGTCTGAAGCAGTTTAACTCCTGCACAACATCCAAGGGACTTTTTCAGAAAAAAACAAGGTATTTTACTGTTATTAAGAGGGGAACCCAACTTCTCGCATTATTCTTTTAAAATGAGCAACAACTAGCCTATGGTGATTTCCATGTAATGATCATTTACTGGCACTAAATGACCACCAGGCTCATAACCACAAATAGGGAAATGACGAACAACATAAGGGAAAATTTCCTCATGGTTCCCAGGTCAACAACGTTACTTCCTTTAATCCTTGCTGTGAGAGGACGAATTGCTGCATTCAGCATTGTGTTTAAATCATTAGTGCACAGCAGGGGATGCTTTTCTATAGGCCTGTAGTGTCTATGTTGATATATCACTTTGCTACAAGGGTCTCTGCTGGTGGGTGGATGTTCATGGACTTAAAAACATTGATTATGTGACCTAAAAGCTGTATAAATGGATATCTTAAAGTGTGTTATTGCTAATAAGCACAAAAATAACCTTCAGTTCTCGTGGTATGAGGTGTTTGGACTGTTCAAACCGTATTTAATACTGAATGCTTGGTGTAATGCATCATCCTAATGTGACTTTTTGGGAAGAAAACAGAAAGTTTGATTAAATTACAAATGATACAACCAGTGAAATACCATGTTTTATTTTTTTTAACAAATCATTTCTTATAAAACTGTCAGTAACTGACATCAGTCTCTCAAGTCTGACTTAAAACCTCCACATATTCATCTCCAAAAGAAAAAGTACCATCCCTCTAGTCCTGCCATCATCAGAATGCAGTACTTAACTGGTTTAGTAAACAAAAAAGACAGCAGAGAATCCACCCTGCTTGAAAAGAAAACACACGCACACACACACACACTCGAAACAAAACTGCTTAGTTACACTGGTTAAAGTTCTGATAATGAGAACAAGCATGGTTTAACCCCACAAGCGTGCGGTCGTCTGGTTCAGCGTCTAGCTCTGTACAGATTGTAGCGCACAACAGGCAGCCACGTAAGACAAAGTTCTGCTCACCAGACAGCACTTAGATATTTAAGGATACATAACAGGAGGTATTTAGTTATAAACCCCAAATTAAAAACAAGGAGTTAAGATGACCGTGCATTCAAAGGAAGACAGATAAGGCGGATGGATCAGAGCAACAGGAAGCACGTCACAAAAGGAAGACCTTTCCGCTTTGAAAGTCACTAACACAAATAAAAAAAGATAGAAAACGGTCATCGAAACAAAATGGCTACATACAAGCTGAAGCTTAACATTGTTTAAAAAAAGTGCTTTGATATTTTTAATGCATGAAACCCCAAAAAGAGCCTATGTTTGGATTTTTTTTCTCTATTCCCCCCGTAGCATTCACACACTGGAAATGTCACAATGAGACAAAGTGGTGTCTTACAGTAAACTCTAACAAGGGCTCAGACAGCTATTACTTTTGAATTGCGCTCTCACACTCATACTAACACAATCGTTCCTGGATTAGCTTATACAAATGGGTGATGGTTTGGGTGTCTTGAGGCCTCTCAATTGAGAAAAGCAGCATGAACAGACGGCACCTCAGCATCTGTTGCCAGTGCTGCGCATGACTAGGCACGCGTTTATGCAAAATCAGTAATGCTTCTATCTCTAGCCACTGCTGAACAAAAACGTAAATATAAAACGATATGGAAAAAAAAACACTAGTAGATAATCATGTTAGTGCAGTCTTTCTGCACTGGTGCTGGAGTTGCAATTTGTGTTTTTTTTTTTGTTTGTTTTTTTTTTAAATCTCATCTCACAAAAAGAAGATATGATTATATGGCATCTTATCGCAGATGCATTTGAAATACTAAAGGAGGTCTGGCCTCCAGAAGCTCGCAGTCTCAGCTTGTCCTCTTACACACTAGAGGGATTCTGCTCAGATGCCCCCCTCCCCCCAGTGGCCAGTTTTGGCACTGCAGGCTGAGCAGCCACACAAGTGATTCAGCAACTAGATTCAGTTGACAGTTGTTTTTTTTTCCTTCTTTTAACAAAACAACCTTGTCATCGCCCTCCGCCGCCGCCCATTCTTCTTCTTCCTCAATTTAGTTTTTTCCATTTTTTTGTCGTTTTTACGTTTATTTAAGTGTCCAACGTCAACAACGGTAAAAAAAATAAAATAAAAAGGTAGACAAGAACAGCACTTCATGTCATGTAGCGAGTGATAGCTCTCAGAGCATAGAGCAGTTCTGCCTGCATGCGCGCTTCCATAAGAAGCAAATTAACGTGGACCTGAAAGACAGAATAAAAGAATCGTTATTAACTCGAACCGAGAGGGTTTAATCTGTGACTGTTCAGTTTTTTGTTTCTGAAGTGCTTCTTACTTTCTCAGAGTGCTGGAACTGCCTCCAGAAGCTGTCGTACATCCTCTTGGTGATCTTCTCTGGAGTGCGCACCATAGTTTTGATGTAGACTTTAAAACTGCGGTCTAACAGTTGGTTGATTTCTCCATAATCATAATCATCGTACCTGCCGTGCAATAGACAGAGAAAGAAAGACACCTCAGCAATATGATTTAAATAACAAAATACAAATAAAATAACAATAACAGCAAATCTAAATAAAAAGCGGAGAGACTTACCGAATTCCGAACATGCAGTGGATGTAGTTCCAGATGGCTCTACGAAGCATGGAAGTGTCCACACCCTGGTGTGTCGCCATTGTGTTGTACGTCAGATTGTATGCGATCTGGAACTTTTCATCCAGAAGCTGTCCAAAATCCGGATACAGTCGATTCACAAGGGAAAATCCGTGATCTTCCCAACTATAGTCCTGTCAAGGCCAGAAAACATCATCATTTTGTTATTTTTGTCCTCCATTTCCTTTGACTACCAATGGCGAGACAATGTGACTTTCTTCTCACCTGCACTCTGAGGGTTGGTACATGTTCTCCTCTTCTGTAAAAGTCCTTGTAGCCGTAACTAGGGTCTTCGAAGTGTCGTGAAACATCTCTGGATGGCACACACTCCTCATCCTCTGTTGACCGAACACATTGTTTTAAAACAAGTCATCCTCGAATTGTTGTTTGAAACAAACATAAAAAAAATCCTCTTACCAGAGGTGACTACCAGCATGCTCTCTGTCTTCTCCCTCTCAAAACGAGTGGCCATTTCCTCCTGACTGGCTTCCTCTTCGTCATGACATTCCTGGAGCTGCTTCATCTTCTCCATCAGCACTTCCACCTCACCAGACAACTCAGACGCCTAAACACATGCATCCAGGAATCTAGGTCATCACGAGTTTATGTACACTGTATGGTCAGGAATTTGAACCTCGCACTCTAGGCATTCCATTTTCAGGTCCGTTTTCGGGGCCACTAGATGGAAGACTAGCAAATATTAGAAAAATCTTCTTTGAATACATTTCCCTTTGTCTCACCTGCTGGTTCCCAAACATCTCCTCCAGGGCACCGTTGCCATTGGCAATGTCACAAACGCAGTAACCGCTAAGCGAGGGCGGCCTGAATGTATGTCCTCCATCTGTGTGGATGTCAGGGTTGATGCCGCAACCAAACATAAAGGAGGCCAGCGAGTGATAAAGCGTGAGTAGCACCACAACATGGATCAGCTCAGCCAATGACCAGCTGTGCTCCTCTGCTTTCAGTAGACGCTGTTACAAAAAAAATAAATAAATAAATAAATAAAAATCAAGGTTCAATGAAATGTAATAGTGTCCACAACAAAGAAAAGGAAAAAGACTTGAAAAATCTAATTCTTAGAAATGTACTCTTGTTACTGGTGTTGGTTTCGAAAAACTTTTTCAAGAAAAGTTTCAGTTTAATGACTCATGTTGTAACTATCAAGTAAAAAGTAAAAACAAAACAAAACATATTTTCCATACACAGTGAATACATGTGAGTGCACACAACTTATTCACTGTCTTCAATTTTAAGGCAAGGACTTTTCTTTACAAACATTCTGAATGATTAATTCATAAATATTCCAATTTTAGGGGGAATCACACATTATAACATTTTTAAAATATTTTTTAAATATTTACCTGACATTTTTCACATTAGGCACCCCCAAAAATATCCAAATGAATATTTATTCAGAAAGTAACATTCTTTTAATTTATACAATTTAATTAACATGCTTTTAATTAAGGAACTAACATGCCTATCATAGAATAGGATCATTCAAATCACTGTATGTACTTTTAAATAAATTATCAGATTTATCACAAAAAAAAAAAAAAACAGTGCCATGCAATTGGTACAAATTATTATAACACCATTACATCTAATAAACTTCATATCTACTGAAACCAGACTGACCTAATACTTAATAGTTGCCTCTAACAGCATCATAAAACTTCTTTGCGCTTGTCAGAGTTGCATAACAGCTGTAGGCAAGTGGCCATGTGTGACTGGGAGGTTGAAGTCATACCTCAATGTGTTCTTTGGTGAGCAGCCAGGGCCGATGGGCCAGGATTTTATTGAGCTCCCCAAGAGCCTGCACCTTCTGTGGAGCTTCTTCCAGACCATTCAACCACTTGGGATCACCTCCGACCTGCAGGAAGTCATTCACGTGCAGGTTGACCAGATACGTGCACTGGTGCCTGGCAGCAGCCTGTTGAAGCCAAAAATGCGCATTTAGAAAAATCACTCGATGTGATTTTTGAGTTTCATACAAAAATACCGCCTGCAATCTCACCATTATCCCTATGTAATGTCTGCAGTGCAGAGACAACGGACCGTCCATCTGAAGCAGGTAATGCTGTGTCTTCAGAAAGCTCTCCAGATACTGAGGATGGAACCCCATCACTAAGGAGATGTTGTCAAGGCGACCGAGCACTGCAAAGGCTTCCTCAAAAATCGGCTGTATTCTTTTATCCAATTTACTGACTTGAAGTATCTGGGACAACAGGGGAATAAAGATGAGGTGAATCTGGGGAATTCAGTACTGGTAAAAGAGTTTAACTAGACTGTGATGACAAACGTTGTTAATGCCAAAAAAATAAATAAATAAGGGGGTGCAATTTGTTGATTAAAATGGTTAGAGTGAGGTTGGTGCCAACTTTAAATCCAGCAGGGTTGATGTTAACACTAACCTCTTTCTCTGGTATGAATCTACTTGGTCCATTTCCCACCGGTCTGGGGATTCGCACTCCAACGTCCTAAAAAGATCAAAACCCATAACATGATTATGATCGACATACATGTCAAAACCCGAGAGGCACAAAACTATGATTATTATATGGAAGAAATCCTGGCATCAGACTGAGAGCTATTAAAAACAACATCCTTCCTCAGCTCAAATATCAGTGGCTGGTTCTAGAATTTTCTCTGGCATGGGCTAGAAAAGAAATTCTTCATAATACATAACATAATACATAATGCCATCAGTAGCAACAGTCGGACCTTGAACATCATTCATCTTCTTATTTATACTATAGAAGCTGTCAAAGGCACAAAGACAATGACTCAAAACAACCTAGATTCCCAATGAACAAAAAGGTTGTCTGAGTTAGCAATATACCAGTGACATAATCATGCCAAAATAGCTGACTCAGACAGGAATATGCAAGCAATGGTGTAAAAATACATTATTAAATTCTATTAACCTGACGCAATTCAATCTGTCCCCTTGCAGCAACATACATCAGTTCCACACAATGGCAATCTTGCATATATGATTTTAGTGCGTTGCTTGACTAAAACAAAACAAAACAGCATTTAGACAATGTGACACTGACTTAAATATTGTCAGTCATTCATAAAAGACGAGTGTCTATTGATCCGATGACAGAAGACAGAAAAACAAGCCAGCAGTGTTCATGATGCAAGTACAAAGAACTGACTGCACTGCAGCAAACGGACTCAATAAACGGACAATATTTAAAATCAATGAAAAAAGTAGACCAACAAAATAGGTTAACTAAAAGCACATCTATCATTAGATAAACTCGATGTCAAGCTCTTATTCGCTTTCTTACCTTTTTACTAAGCCGCTCGCACTGTGTGCAAATTTTGAACAAGTCTGTCATGGTGAGAGAGGAGTTTTCCATAGTTTCATTAGATGCCGATGCGTGCCTCATATTGTGCTTTTCTGCTTCTAAATAAAAAATTAGAGCGACTATCTTGTATTTGTTTTAACTCCCGTTGCTCCTTGAGGCATTTGGTTACGCTACCCGTTCATATCAGCTGTTGAAGCTCCCGAGCAGAATACCCACTCTTTCCTAGCCCTCTTGTGGTAAATAACAGGCTGTAAATATGACTGACGAGCCCAGTAGCCAATCGCGTTGCGAAAACAACCTACGTTGTCCAATCAACGCCAAAGAGGCGGGGTTAAATGAGACTTGCGCCTACAGGCGACTTAAAACGGTAGTTCACGCAAAAAAGAAAATTCTGTCATCATTTATACACCCTAACGTCGTTGCAAACCCCTTTCATTAGTGAAAAGGACATGTTAGGGAGAACGATAGCCATTTATTGGAATAAAAGATGCAATGAAACATAATACAGACCGTCTCGCATTCTGCCTAACATTTCCTTTTGTGTTTCACACAAGAAAGTCAGGCTTGAAACAACATGAATGAAAGTAAATGACAGAATTTCATTTTTGTGTGAAGTAAACATTTGAAACGTTTATCTATTAAGATTTAACTTATTGACATGGAAATTGTCTGTGAATTGTTGAGCTGTTGTTTTTATCGCAATGCACTTTTGATAGGGAGCTTTTCTTTGCCTTCAGGCATATGACGGGAAACGCTTTCTTTAATGTTGGTTAATGCTTAACAGACTTTTAACTAGGTCTTCCAATAAACCTATTTACATAATCATGATTTGTGTAGTCGATATGACATTGTTACCTCCTGCCATTCCAACTGCCTGGTGAAAGGGACAGATTTAAGGAGCCTAAGCAAGTGGGAGGGGATGTTTTTCCTTGAGCAAATGCAAACTGCAGTAAACAAGCCCCGCAACGTCAATGAGGATGACGGCATGAACTACAGTGAAAAACAAGCCAAGATCAATTCCTGCCATCAGCTTTATATGCCCCACAGGGGACAAGTCAAGGCACCTAATAGATAAAGCGACACTTTTGGCTCAGAGATTGATTCTTTTCTAGGAAAAGAGAGAGAGAGAGAGAGAGAGAGAGAGAGAGAGAGAGAGAAAACCTACAGGTGCCTTGGTTTTCAACTAACTTAAACTAAGAAAAAGTAATTTGTCAAGACGATGCAATGCACTTTAGAATTTTGTTCATACAGTTGAGCTTCACTCTTACCAACATATTGAATGATTCACAACTAAAACATAATGCATAAAGTCTTATATTTCCCTCGATATGTTGAAATGCTCTATTGTAGAATATACTGTGGCGTAATAAAGCACAACAAACATGAATTAAAGTCCTGTGCACAAGCGTGTGGATTTGGCATCGCTCACGAGATGAAGAGTAGCTATTCAGCATGTTCATTGTGTCTGAAGGGACCGTCCTACATCGGGGGGCTGAGGGGGTGTAAACAGACCAGAGCAGGAGTCAGCACTCTCTCTGGTGATAGGGGGGTGGTTAACCAGGCCCACTGAGCCCTATGGCTCAGCAAACCTACAGAAGAGAATGGTCAGCGTTTGCCTTGCACCCACCTCCCCTAGGGTACCCTTTCCTCTCTTTATTAAAAGAGCCATAACTATTATCTGAGAACAAACTTTAGGCTTTACTGTACCCACATCGTATCATAACATTGGGCTCAGCTGCTCAGTTGGTTATATCTATGGAAATAGATCACAAAAAAGTGGAAAGACTCCATTCACATCCGAAAACAAACCTAAAACAACTAATAATAATAGCTTTCAAAACAATAAACAAATCTTGCTTTTAGTCATTTTAAGTAATTTTTCTATTGTATTAATAAAGTCATTTAAGCAACACACAAGAGGAACATGTTCAGACAAAGGCATCTGATATACTTCTTAGAAGAATATACAAATGATCAAATTTCATTTTTTTGTACCAGTAAAACATGTTAAACAAGGAAATTATCATTCAACAGATGGAAGCTTATTTTATTTCTTTTTCTGTTTTATTTTTTCATTAAATACAACTAACTCACTGTTCCAGCTGTGGAGATCTCTTTAGTATTTCCTCAACTGTATGTATGTATGTATATGCGAGATTGAAATGCTGATTTTTTGGAGGTGTGACAAAAACAGCCAACATCTGCTAATAACTCTGGCTCTGTTTGTGACTTTCTGCCGGTGAAAAATTTTTCATTATGTGTGAACGCTTTCTGAGTAACAGGGTGTGTTTGTAGAAGTGCCTCTCTGTGTGAATGTGTGTCTCTGCACTGTTGTTTTTCTTGTACTGAACGAGCAGCCACGCTAAAACCACAAGCCTTCGGATGTTCAACAAGTGGCAGAAAAGTTGCCTGACACAGCCCTCGTCTGAACCAGTTCCATCCTGACCTATCAGAGAACAGGGGGAAGAAAGAGCAAAAAAAACACAAAAGACATAAGCCTAGCAACAGCAGTCAGCCAATCAGAGAGCAGAACAACAGTTTCAGGGTCCAATCTGTTTTTTTTCACCCTCACTCCCCCACCATAGTGCCTCTGAAAGAAAAAAGTAGTCTAACTTTGAAATGAAGTTGTTTCTCCGTCTATTCGATGACTAGGAGTGATATGTTTTTATGGCCGAATGTATCTGCTGATCTGTATGCAGAAAAAAGTGTTGCAAGCTGACTAAAGTCTTTGCAGCCTTGAACTTTAGACAATATGGTGTGACAATAACCACACAATGTAAAAAATAATAATAAAAAGAAGGGAAATATATGCTTTCAGTAACCCACAATCCAAATTTATTGTTTTTGCAATTTGTCTGATTCATTCTGACACTGATTAAAGTCTTATTCTGTTTGTGTTAAACAAAGATCCTTTTAAAGTCAATATTGCAACATGAAAGAGGAAATGACAAATAGACACTAATTCTGCTGTAGACTGGGGTATTTCTTTCTCTTAGCTGCCAGTAATCATGCAACTTGAGATTTTAGTCATTATCAACTCATCATTTAATTGTGCAAAATGTGTAATCATGATTGTCATTTCACTATAAATGCATGTACAAATGAAGCAGTCATGACCTGCCTGAACATGTCCCCATTGTTAAATAGATCAATGCAAGTATCCTATGTGTGACCCATAAGAACTGCAAAAAAGGAATAGCATTATAATCTGTTGCTTTAATAATTCACTGCCATTCTAATTTGCTGGACAAACTATTTTAGACTAACATAGCATGGGCTCACTGGGTCAGTTATTTGCATGCAGGGTCCAAAATATACAATGGTGAGAGAATAAAATGATATATACAGGGTTATTTAGCTGTTTTTTTACTTGCATATTAGTACGAAATTGTGCAGGTTACTTTATCAACATCAAAAACATCATAAACAAACTGTCTGACTGTAAAACAGCACCTGTCATAAAAACATAAAGAAGACACAATATGATAATACAATATATTTGCTTTAGTTAATGCAAGAATATTCCACACTGAGGTAAATGTGTTTGGAAGATGCAGAACTAAAATCGGAACATAAGTTTTATTTATAAGACTTTGACTTGAATTATTTGCATTCGTTAAATCAACAAGTGTCAAATTCTCATTCTCATATTTTGACTTAATATTATATTACAGCTCCTTGGAAAGTTATCAAAAACTTGCAAGTAGCTCTGTTTTATTTACTGGTCTTTTCAGTGTTAATTTTGAGCCTTGTTTCTGTATCTTCTGAGTGAGGGTCTTTGCCTGGCTGAGGCCAGTGAACTTGTTGCATTACAGTGAGAGTTCAATGACTGTAGACTGTGCTCAGGCTCAATAGCTCTTTTCATGACACTAAACATATAACCATTCAACAGTGCTTTCCTCCATTATCAGATCCACCTTTCCTCTCGCTCTTTCATCCTTATATCCTTTCTGTCACTGGTCATTTCTCCCACCCAACTTCCCATGTTCCTCTCTCAGTCTAGTACCTGGATTCAGCTTGGGAATTCTGAGAACCGGACTGATTGGAGCAGCTCAGTCTTGCATCTGTCTTCCTGAAAGAGGTGCGGTTCACTAGGAACACCGATACAAATGTACACACACACATACACATTCAGACAGTCAGAGGAAATGGCACTCCCAAAGCACAAACTACACAGCATGTTAGCACGCATATGCATTCACTCAGGACTCAACAATAAGGATTGCTTCTACCGGCCAAGAGTTCAGATTTTTACTTGCCCTGGCAACATAATAATTAAATAATATAAATGATAGGAGCTATAATCATAGCTATAATCAAAACAACACTGGACGTGTTCCTGCATTCCTGTGCTATTCTCTACCTGTTGTCTATGTTTGAAATCAATCAGATGGATATCTTTGGCCATTAAATTATGCTTCTAAGTTGAGAAATGTTTCTTAAAATTATGATTTCTGACTGTAATTGTTGCTGAACATTCAGCTTTGCAATCTAAAATATATTAACACTGAAAACAGTTATTTTAAATTGTAATTATGTTTCACAATATTACGGTTTTAACTTTATTCAATAATCAAATAAATGAAACCTTACGAGTTATTTCTAAAAATATTTAAAAATCTTACAGACCTAAAACTTCTGAACAGTAGTGTACACCCTTTCACAAACACAAACACTTATATACAGTGGTCCGAAAAAGTGTCTGGAGTCACATTTTAAAATATTGCAACAGACACATTAAACGTGTTATCTACAAACAAATGAAGCAAGTATTTCTCAGAGCTAACTTTACTTCTCCTAGTCACTACTGTAATTATTTTTAGCTGGAATCAAGGTAATTTTTAGTGGATGTTAAAAGTGAGTTCACCTTAGGTTCACACAGCTGATTTTGCTGAGTAATCACAAGTGTAGTTTTGCAGACAGTGTCACAACCAGATGAAGTGTCCAAATGCTATTATTTGGAACAATATATCCATTGTTTTATCATTTTAATCTTAACAAACATCTTTTTGTGAAATATTATGCATGAAAAGTGTGCTTGTGGTATATTTATTTCCAAAAAATGCCATTCAGTTTGACATTTCTTTATTTAAAACAATGACATTCAGACATTTTAAAGTCTGGCTTAGTTGTCCAAATACTGGTTTTAGGGCCTACATAGTTAAACAGACAAACAGAAAAAAATCTCTCTCTCTCTCTATTCTATGTCTCGTTCTCCCTCTCTTGCAGTATAGCTGCAGATCTGCTGCTTGTTTTGCACGCGAGGAAGCCAAAGTTCCCGTGGATGTTATGTTAACAGGGAGTGTTCACAGCTGTTAAAATACAGGGGGTATAGCACACACACAAACACAAACTAATATGTATATTTCTAACATATTGTAAATAAATGCAAGAACCTCTTCTTCAGCCCAACACAATACACAACGCTATAGAATTATTGACTGTCCCTTATCATTTGATGTGAAATCTAAGCAGACTTTGCTTTATAACAGTGATGATCAATACATATGGTTTAGTGATCATGACTGCTAAAGATGTGTGGTTTACTGAAAGTTACCCTGCATGAGCCCTTGACTGAACTTTCATGTAATTATGATACTTTATTAAATAGGTCCACTATATGGCAAGCCTTTACCATCCCTTGGAAATAAGTATTGCTTGATTATGTCTAGCAGCGGTGCCACAGGCTAAACAAAACAACACTTCCTCAATTAGACCAAAACAAAAAATAAAGTAACACAGTCACAGATTTATTTTTTTTTATCACCTTTCTTTTTATCCACAGTTCACAGCTGTGGAGAGCTAGCATGATGATCTTCTGAATGCCTGCGTGATCTGCCAATCTATGACGTCTTACATAACCAGTCTTGGAACAAAACAATAATGGTGTCATTGAACTTGCTGTTGATTCAGCATCTGTATCATACAACATCAAACCTGAGGATAGGGACTCTAAACATGACGTATTCACATTGGTCAATCCACTGAGGGCAGATATGGGAATGATCGGATAAACTGGTGACATATGCTAATAAATATCCATTCATCTGCTTTTACATTAGATTATTACTTTTATGAATACTGGTATGATGTAAATACTTTCCATAAACAGCCTGGCCTTCCATTATACAGTAGTTATCTATAAAATCCCAATGAAAACAATTTCATAACAATCAATAAAAAGGACTACTTTATATGTAATATGTGTGTGCCATATATGTTTATGCATATTAGATGTAGATATTCCAAAAAATGCTTCAGCCTTTTTTTGGAAGTCAAAAAATACAATGGAAGTCAATGGTCACCAAAACTATTTGGTTACCAACATTCTTCAAAATATAATTTTTTTTTGGTGTCTTCTGGAGAAGAAAGTAAGTCATACATATTTGGAATGACATGAGAGTGAAAAATAAAAAAGATTGAACTATCTCAGGGCTCCAAACTAACATTTGAGAGCAGTGGCATCAGCGCCACTAAGTTCTACAGATGGTGGTGCCAGAAGCAGATTTGGTAGCGCTGGGGGCTGGTGTGTGGGAGTATTAAAAATATAGATAATTTAATCATAAAATTACTATTGTTTTGCATTAGTAAGTGCAGTTACTAATAATATTACACATTTATTTCTTGGTAATACACATTTGACAGTAAAGCACTGAGCTTGAGTTGGGAACAGTAACGTGCAAAATCTAATTTTCATATAGAAAATGAATATATTCTACTCTTATTAAAATTACTATTATTCTATAGTATTATTTCTAACTGACCTATAATTTCAGTGATTATAAAAGGAACACACTTCATGTGCGACTCAGTTGCAAATTTAAGAAAAGTTTGTTTTTCAAGGCACTTTGTGACTTTTCTTTCTTCATACATAAAAAAGAGAAAAACTATGAAAAAATGTGATTTCTTGGTGAACTGATTTTTTATAATAGTGATTTTATAATTTCAAAATATAAAGCATAAAGTAGCAATGAATGACTAATAAGCGAATAAGCGCTCCTCTGCTGCCATCTACTGGTTGTAGTAGTATTTAAAAAATTATTTTTTTATTTTTTTTTATTTTACATAAGTATTTGTTTACCACAAAGTATATTTTGGTCATCCAATTAAAAATACTGTTTAAATTGAATCATTTTTAGAGCTTTAAAGTGCTGGAAATAGTTGTTTGAAATACATGAAAGTAATTGAAAAGTGCTTGAATTTCTTTCTGAAGGTTGTACAAACCCTGAAATGAATTATGTAATAACATGCGACTCTTTCTGCCACAACACCATGGTTATAGTCAGCGTTGCTACTTTTACGTCAGTGCTGTTTACGCATCTCACTAGATCTTGCAGCAACCTTATTCATTCTGCCTCGAATTCAAACGCTTCTCGCTGGATCTCGCAGCGCTGTGCAGTAATAGTGTCGCGAGAGCAACATCGGTTCCTGAGTAAACCTGTTCTGAGCTCGGACCAGTTTGCTTGCGCTGCGCTCAGTTATTGATCCAAGCTGATAAATGTCTGCGCTGCACAGCTCAAACGAGTACTGCGGTTTCGTTACGCTTTTGTTTCGTTTGCCGTTTCTCATATTCAGAGTTGGACAATGCGCGACCGCTCACAAAATTTAGTTGCACCAGCAGAAAAAAAATAAATAAATAAAAAAATTGGCAGTCTGGAGCCCTGTATCTATTTAAGTAATATTCCATGTAGAATGTTCCAAATCAGGTTCCATTTCAGTTAGAATGCTGCCTCAAAATAGAAGGCAGCTGCCCATTTATGTCAGTGTTGGAACAGAGCCATAGACTGATCTAGATCTGAAATTCTTAAGAACTGTTTGCTTGCAGTGGTGAAGAGGAAACGCATTAACAGCCTGACAATATTGCAGCATCATAAGCTCCTATTAAAAAGCTCCGGTGAACTAATTTCACTCTGCGTGTCCTCTTTCTCCATCAATATAAGATGAGGCCCGAGCACACCCGGACAGCCAAACAAAACCACCTAGGCCTTGGCCTCAGGCCATGCCACAGTCAGTATGAAACCACTTAATATTTTATTGTTTATGAAAGACCAGCAGGGACTGTATACTCCTTGATTTCACCTCCCCAGCTGTAGAAATTTCCATCCTTGAAAAAAGAAAATAATTTACAAGCACTAAAAACCTCTGCACACGGCCCTTTCTCTCTTTCTCGAGAAGTAATCTAATTAGGATCTGTTTAATGCACTCAGGTGGAAAGCTTTACACTAGATAACACAAATAAACATCTCTCTCTCTCTTCCTCACATGATACAGTATATCATGTCACGATTTTAGAGCAAATGACACAGAAAACTTGTGAGTCCTTCAGAACACAGTGCAGTTTGAGCACATTTTCAGTGAAATTGTGTATGTGCACAAACTTGTATACTAGCCAGAAGTTATAAGTCAGTCACTTACATATATCAACACGTCAGGGTAAGCAGGTTCACAGTCTTTGCTTATTATGTGTGTTTTTTTTAATTATCCTATATGTTCTAGAGACTCAACCCAAACATGCTCAAATATGCAACAATGTTTGCTGAGCAGTTAATTAAATATGGACCCATGCAAGTCTTTAGAGAATATCCATTTTTCATACTGTACATTATTATGTTGTTTTTTAATGCAAATATTAGCATTAAAAAAAATAAAAATAATATATATATATATAGAGAGAGAGAGAGAGATAGAGAGAGAGAGAGAAATATATGTCTATTTAATCTAGACATAATAGTGTTTTAATATCTGGCATTTATTGGTTATCTACTACAACAGTAAAATAATTAATAAATAAAGCAATAATAAATAAATAATTAAATTAATAATTAAAAATTGAAAACAGTCTATATAAACTAGTCAACCTCACTAATAAAAAAATTCTGGCCTCTCCAAAACTAGCTTTGACTTCTATATTTAGAAAGAGAAGAAACATCTTCACTAAAAGTCATTTTGATAGAATGACAGGACTACTTTATGCCCAGACACACTTAAACTCACAAATTCTACAGTCAGTGCTTTCGAAACCACTTCTTCTCTTTTTAAGTACAGCAAAATAACTGTTGTTCCACTGCTATGAACTTGAAAAGAGAGAAGGAGGTAAGGAAAATTGTTATTTATGAAGACAAAATGAGGAAGTGTGCCAAAAATTCCCCCTAAACACCCACACCACCCCCTCCCAACTCATTCTTTCTTATCCTTCCATTTGAGAGAAGAGGAGAAACAGGTTCTGCAGACTAGCAGCTCACTGACTGAATAACATGTTGCAAAACTGAGACAGAGAGACAGAGAGAGAGAGAAGGGAAAGCAGCATGATAAATCATTGACAGTCTCATAAACTGAATGTCAGGAAATTACTATAAATGATTCAATTAACTGTAACTGCACTGAACCGGTATGTTGGTCACACTAAACAGGACGCAGAGAGAAATGTATGGGGTAGGCATGAGCCAAAATGCTCTCTGAATGCCAGAAAAGTGTTAAACTTGATGTTGGACATTCTTTCGCAAAGAATATAATGAGAACAAATGATGCCCTGCTCCCCTTCATGAATACATTGGCTTCATACACATGGCCGTCTGTTAGGAAGCCCATTTTAGAGGAGCCATATGGTCAGCAGCAGGAAAGACTAGACTTGTCAAGCAACGGCCAAATTAAACTATATACAAACACAGCACCTCTACAGAAGATAGAATCTGTGAGGAAGCAAATCTAACTGTAACAAACTGCCATGGAAGCAAACAAGTAGCAGCAGTGGAAAATACACATTCACACTAGCCTGGCTCATGAATTTTAGTGTGGAAAACAAAAATGAAAATAATAAAATTATTATAGACACGTCAGTCATCAGGGTTTAGGTAGACTGAAAAAGAAGAAAAACTAAATTTCCAGAACAGATCTTGTGGATGTATACCAAGATTTTTTAAAAATCACTCTTCAACAATGATTCATAATTACTAGTTGCAGAATTTTGATTGGTACCTGGTTGCCATTTTGTTGCCAACTAATAATTGCAGGATGTCAAAAAATAAAAGCATATCAAATTTCAACTCCCTTGATTACACAGTTAGATTTTTTTTTTTTAAATTTCTATAGCACCATCTATGGGTGTAAACTGATGAAATATAAAATGGTAGTACATTTTTTCTACAAAATTCTTATGATAACTTGATTTGCGGGGGGTTGGGGGGGGGGGGGGGT